>LR753311.1:160595-198943 GCA_902729485.2 Mus minutoides
GAATCTGCCTGCCTTTGCCTCCCGAGTGCTGGGATTAAAGGCGTGCGCCACCACTCCCGGTCTTATTTATTTCCTTCTTAAAGTCCTCCATCATCATCATGAGAAGTGATTTTAGATCCATATCTTGTTTTTCTGGTGTGCTGATGTATCCAGGATTTACTATGGTGGGAGAGTTTGGTTCTGATGATGCCAAGTAATCTTGGTTTCTGTTGCTTCTGTTCTTATGATTGCCTCTAGTCATCTGATTATCTCAAGTGCTTGCTGCCCTCAATATATTTGATTGGAGCCTGTCAGAAAACAACCTATAGGAATTGGATTTCTTCTACCTTGTGGGTACTAGTGATCATAACTTAAGTCACCATGCTCAAAGGCAAGATACCTTGTTGACAAAGCTATCTCACTGAGCCCTACCTTATTTTTTGAGACAGAGTATCTCACTTAACCTGGTATGCAGGTTTGTTCCACTGCTAGCCTCCAAGGACTCTTCCATTACAACATTCCCTATACTGGGTTTTCAAATGTATACCATCCCCAGCCTTCCTGTGAGTGCTGAGTATCCAAACTCCTGAAGTTTGAATGCCAAGTACTTTAATGACTAGCCACCCTTTCAGCTCCCATAACACAATGTTTTTACAAGTACAATAAAGGAAAAATATGTAAATAGTGCAAAAGGCTGTGAAATGGCATATTCTGGGCATGACACAGCCATTTAAACAGAAACAACAACCAAAAGAGAAAAAAAAAAAAGGAAAAAGAAAAAGAAAAAGAGAGTAAGCAAATCATATGGTATGTGAAGGGGAGAGAGAATAAATTGGGAAACTTTCTTGGGATGTTCTTTTGTTATGTTTGAAACTGAAAGTACTGATAATTTGACACACAGCTAGTTAGCGTAACCCTGTAGTCTAAGGGGGACAATACATTTGAAACTTTCATTCTGGCAATGCTCCAGATCATCAATATAATCAAAGCTGCTTAATAACCACCATACTGGCTGTTTTGTGTGTTAACTTGACACAAGCTGGAGTTATCACAAAGAAATGAGCCTCCCTTGAGGAAATGTCTCCATAAGACCCAACTGTAAGGCATTTTCTCAACCAGTGATCAAAGGGAAAGGGCCCAGCCCATTGTGGGTGGTGCCACCCCTGGGCTGGTACTTTTTTTTTTTTTTTCTGGAATCAAGTGGATCAGCATTGAATTTTCTTTCTTTCTTTCTTTCTTTCTTTCTTTCTTTCTTTCTTTCTTTCTTTTAGAGAGTTTCTTCATTTACATTTCAAGTGTTACCCAAAAGTCCCCTATACCCTCCCCCCATCCTGCTCCCCTACCCTCCCTTTCCCACTACTTGGCCCTGGCATTCCCTGTACTAGGGCATATAAACATTGCTAGACCAAGGGCCTTTCTTCCCCAATAATGGCCAACTAGGCCATCTTCTAATACATATGCAGCTAGAGACATGAGCTCTGGGGGTTCTGATTAGTTCATATTGTTGTTCCATCTATAGGGTTGCAGACCCCTGCAGCTCTTGGGTACTCTCTCTAGCTCCTACATTGGGGGCCCTGTGTTCTGCCCTATAGATGATTGTGAGCATCCACTTCTGCATTTGTAGGCTGGTACTTTTTTTTTTTTTTAAATGGAATTTCTTTTCTTTTTTTTTTTTTTTTTATTCTATTTATTATATGTAAGTACACTGTAGCTGTCTTCAGGCATCCCAGAAGAGGGCGCCAGATCTCATTAAGGATGGTTGTGAGCCACCATGTGGTTGCTGGGATTTGAACTTATCACCTTCGGAAGAGCAGTAGGGTGCTCATACCCGCTGAGCCATCTCACCAGCCCCAGGCTGGTACTTTTTTAAGAGAGCAAGCTGAGCGAGCCAGGGGAATCAAACCAGTAAGTAACATCTATCCAAGGCCTCTGCATCAGTTCCTGTGTCCTGCCCTGTGAGTTCCAGTCCTAACTTCCTTTGGTGTTGAACAGCAATGTGAATGTGTAAGCTGAATAAACCATTTCCTCCCCAACTTGCTTTTTGGTCATGATGTTTGTGCAGGAATAGAAATCCTGGCTAAGACAATCACGCCAAGGGCTAGATTATACTTTGTATTAATACAGAAAATCAAAATTGCAAATTTTCTCCAGAAATTCTTTGAAAAAGGTGAAAGGAAAGGTATAATTTTGAAAGGCAGCAATGTCTGCTTTGAAATTCAAGAAAATCTGAATTACACTCCTTTCTCCCCTTAGAAAGATAGACTATCCAAAGACCAGCAATGCTTTCTGCCTCTGCTTATTTGCTTACTTTTTCATTCTGAGACTGATAATTATTCTTTATGATGGATTGTCTGAAATGCTTGGGTCTTCCTCAACCTAAACAGTGGGGCGGTAGGTGTAGGGGAAAGTGGGGAGGGAGGAAGAGAGCCCACATCCAGCCAGAGTTCCTGTGCTCTGGGTGGGCAGATGTGGGAGGATGCGGGTGGAGGCATCCACATGGTCCCGGGTGGGCATCTGGCTGTGTGAAGCCACTGACCAAACACGACTGGAGGTGGACAAGGGGCAGCCCCTGTACCACGTTCTCAGTCTCTGGCATCCAACGCTAGATATGGCAGAGGAGCTGAGAACAGAATAGGGGCCCGGGTGGGGGGGAGCTCTTGGCCCCAGAAGGAAAAGGAAGAGAGGCAGAGGGAGAGGGGGTGCTGGGTGGTTCCCTCACAGGCGAGTATCTTTAGTCTGGTCCATGATTGGAGCTCAGAAAGGCCTTCTGACAGTAGATTAGGCACAGCTCGTTAGGAGAAAGCCTATCCCATCGTCCAAGCACAGTGGACCTTGATGAACAGAGACAGTCTGTGGTTTTAGAGCTTTATTGTAGAAAGGCAGGGAGAAAGAGGAGAGAGAGAGAGAAATAGAGAGAGAGAGAGAGAGAGAGAGAGAAATAGAGAGAGAGACTGTCCATGGTCAAGAGGAGAGAAGGGTAAGGGGAAAGAGAGAAAGAGAGTTAGAGAGTAAGAAAAGTGAAGGCTTAGAGAGGGAGTAAGAAAAGTAAAAGCTTAAGAGAGTGAGGAGGGCCCAAACAACCCCTCTTATAGTGGATTGTTATCTTGCTGTTGCTAGGTAACTGTGGAGGAGTCTAGCTAGAAGGCCAGAAGCTTGGGACATTGTCTACGTGACTGCTAGCCACAGGCTTCTCTTGGGGGGGGGGGGTTGCTGTGGGGGCGGTAACTTTGACAGGAGCCAGGGTTCCAGGAGACATGAAGGAACGCCTTCCTTCCCATGTAGGTGAAAGTTACCACCACCGGGTCTTACCAGGGTTCAAGACCTGAGCTCGACTGGAGACCAGGCCATTGCTCCACACTAAACTGGTATCAAGATTATAGAAGTAGCCGGGGCGTGGTGGCGCACGCTTTTAATCCCAGCACTTGGGAGGCAGAGGCAGGCGGATTTCTGAGTTCGAGGCCAGCCTGGTCTACAAAGTGAGTTCCAGGACAGCCAGGGCTATACAGAGAAACCCTGTCTTGATAAACCAAAAAAAAAAAAAAAAAAAAAAAAAAAAAAAAAAAAAAAAAAAAAAAAAAAAAAAAAAAAAAAAAGATTATAGAAGTGTTGTCCTTATTGCAGGGCAGGATTAATTACACCACCATATAATGTGTGCCAATGCTAACAAAGAAAGGACCAAATGTGGCTAATAAATGTGTTACCAATGATCACAATACTATCTTGCTGAATATATAACCTTTCACCCTAGTTCTATATTCTAAGGCACTGTCATAATTTGGTTACAGTCTTAAAATTTTAAGTGGTCCTTGTTTTGCGCTGTTGTTTTTCATGTCCTACTGCTTAGTGTTTAATAAAGATTAGAATTAGTAATAAAGACAGAGGTTAATATACAGCGACCTCCCTACTATTGTGTCATTTGCAGGAGAGAAGTAAGTGATTTCTCAAAGGCCTGAAGAACAACAATGGCTTCAAATCTCTATATCTGAATCCTTCACACTACAGTTTTGCCCCCCCCCCCTTTGCTTGACAAATTTGGGGTTAGTCAATGCTGAAGAATTAACACTGATGCTCATAATGAGACAAATTAGACTGACCCAGAATGAAAGAGCATGATCAGGACTGCATCCAGAAACAGAGACACAAGCGGGGCCAGACACAGGGTCTAGTTTCCCTCGAGGAGTGCATCTCTTCATTCAAACACTTTAGAGAGAAATTCAAACACCTTAAGGGAATGTGTCAGGAATAAGAGAGGTGATGAACTCTGGGAAGGTAGGGGATACACGGGATGACATTTCAATAGAGAGGTACATGTGTGTTAATATGTCGATAAACATAAAATTTATTTTAATTTTCCATTGAATTTCACATTTTAATTTTAGTGTCACATGCAGTTATTAAAACCAGATACACGAGGACCTTGTGTGTGCTTGTGCAGCTTTCTTTAGAAGTAATATTTTCAAGGATAATATTACATATGAGATTTTTACATTGATACAATCTATTATTGGTTTAAGCTTTCTGTTTGCTTGTACCTATATGTGTTTTATTTTAAATTAAAATATTACATCATTTCCATGCTCTCTTTTGTCTCTCCAAACTGTCATATTTTGTCTCCTGCTCCTTCACAAATTCATGGCTATATGTATGTATGTTTGTATATGCGTATATATACATATATAATGAGTAAGTGTGTAAATATAACCTTCTATATGAATTTAGTATTGCTTGCATGTATGTATTTTTAGGCTTGATAAATAGGGGGATCATCATAAGAAGGACTGATATTCCCCACCACCACCACCACAACACACATACCAGTGATTAACTGCTTGTACTCCTCTATCTAGGGGCAGGGCTCCATGAGATTTTTCACATTCATGACGGTATGCCAATTGGTTGTCATTGTTAAGGACTTATTTATGCAGTCATATAGTTGCAGTTTCATGGATGCAGATTTCCTTCTGTATCTAGAAAACATAATCTCACAGCAGACGTCTTGATTCTCTGGCTCTCACAATCTTTCCATCTTCTCATCTGCAATGTTTTCTGAGCCTTAGGTGTAGGTATTGTTTTGCAGATATAACTATAAAATCTGGGCACCCCATAATATGTTCTTCAAATTTTGACAAATCGTGGCTTTCTGTAATAGTCTTTGTCTGCTGCACATAGCAACTTCTTCAAGAGGAATGAGATCTATGCTTATCTCTGAGTGTAAGGTTAAGTATTTAGAATACAGTTAGGAGTTATACTGGTTTAGGAAAGTGGCAATAGTAGGTTTTTTTCCCCCAATATTCATAACCTCACTAGCTCTGATTAGTTAGCTAGGTTTACAGTACCAGACATGACTTCCCTTCTATTAAATAGTTCTTAAGTCCAGTTAGACTACTGATAGTCATCAAAAAGTGCCACTTTTGTAGTTATAGGCATCACAGCTGGATAGGACTATTGATTTCTTTACTCCCTTGTCAGCTTGTATACAACTTGCCACCAGTACTATGAGAGTAAGGTCTTAGGGGAAAGGCTTTTGTTTCTGATCCATACTGAATCTCCCAATTCCTATATACAACGTTCATGATGTCTTTAGCAACAGATATTTAAATTCAATTTCTGGGAGGCTACCAGGTGCAACAACAATAGTCTATGTTGCTTTTATGGTATTTTGGACTTCCCTGACCAACAACTTAAAAGAAGGCTTCTCATGCCTAGTACTAGGGTTTTTATTAGATATCTATGGTTCTCTGGGGGAGCATTGTCAGCATAAGTAATATAACACCATTTAAACTATCTTTATGATTATACACATGTATGTATTATATGTAATTTTAGGTAAATATAAAATAATGTGCTTCCTTATATCTCTTTCAAATAGCCTGAATGTTTTAATACAGGTTCATTTATTTTCTTTCCCAAGTATCTTGATTATTCTTATTCCTCTCTTCAATCTGGATTATTGTTTCCAGGTTTTCTGTTGCGCTGATTTGGTGGACATGAATAATTTTAGCCACTCTGTAACATGTGTCTTTTTTTCTCGTTCAACAGTGAAAGACGGCATTATTTCTGGGTTCAGAAGCATAGATTGCCATCTGTTCCAGGCTCTTCTAGCTTTAAAAGTTAAGACTAAGATTTGAAGCATGATTCTGATGCATTTTCTTTTACCTGTAACTTGTGTTTTTTTTTTTTTTTCTCTTGAAGCTTTCAATATTATTTCTTTATGCTATATACTTAGTGTTTTTAACTGTGATACATCCTTGGGATTTCCTTTCTGGTCTTGCCTATTTGGTATTCTGTGTACTTCTTATATTTGTATTGATGCATCTTTCCTTAGTTGGAGAAAATTCTCTTCTTCAATCTTTTGAGGATTTAGTATATGCCATTGACCTGAGATTCTTCTCCATCGTTGCTGCCTATAATGTGAAGAATTGTTTTTTGTTCATGGTGTTCTACAGTATCCACATGTTCCTTTCTTTCATTAAAAATATTCATATTTTAAAAATTCATATGGGAAGTAACATTTTTTCTAGCTAATGTCTAAAGTTATTATCTGTGCTCTCAATTCCTGATGTAAAAGCATAATTTTATATTATGGTACTCATGTCTACTTTTTCAACAATTTTCACTTATATTTGCTTCTCCTGACCATCTCTTTCCTCCTTCTCTTCCAATTTCTTCCATTCTTTGAGTTACTGAGTAATTTTATAAAATTCAACCATAATTTGTTTGTAGTGGTCTTAATATTTTCTTTTTTTCTTTAACTTATCTTTGTGTGTCTGAATGTGGGTGCACGTGAGCCACAGTTCTTTATGAAGATTGGAAGATAATTTTCACCAGCCAGTTCTCTTTCCATCTTGCAGATACTCTCTTTTGCAGTTTCTCCCACTTTGCTATATTCTATATCCAGGGTAGCTTCTGGATGATTCTCATGTCTCTATCACCAATTTTTCGATAGAAGTGCTGAGCCAACAGATATGTGCTACTCTATCTAGATATACATTAATATGGGATCTAGTGATCTGAAATCTAGTCATCAGACTTGTGGGGCAAGTACTTTGACCTATTCAAATAACTCCTAAAGATATTATTCTTTAATGTTATCTTAGACTTTACTCTGGGTATCACAATACAAATGTAGGCCTTATAGTCTACTACAACCAATGTTTTATTACTGCATTCTAAGTTTTTGTTTCTTTTCAGTTTCATTGACCTGAAATTACACAGTGCTCATACTATTATCCCTATCATGAAATATAATTTATAAAACACATGAAGCAGATGGTTTATTTTCTGTGTACATTCTTCATTTATTTTACTTGTTTCTTACACTTCTTTTATTCCTTCCTGCTTGCTTTCAGAAATTTTTTGGTTCTTTGAGGTAGGATCTCTTGTAGTTTGGGCTGACTTACCATGTATTAGAGTCCAAACTGAAGTTCTAGGGAAGAAGAAAGAAAGAAAGAAAGAAAGAAAGAAAGAAAGAAAGAAAGAAAGAAAGACCACACCCATGTTGATGATCCTAAATTCCTACAAGGTAGAATGACTGAACTTTGATTTTAGAACAGTAAAGTATTACAGAACAGAGCCAAACTATTCTTGGCCAATTTTTATTTACATTTAATGTGAATGACCTTGTTATAACAAATCTTAGTTGTCAACTTGAGTGGATCTGTAATCAACTAAAATAGAAACTGTTGCATGCTCTTGGGAGGGGTTTTCTTGAGCAGGTTACTGGAAGCAGTAAGATCTACCATAAATGTGGGTGACAACTTCTGATGACAGCTCAAATAAAAAAGACATAGGACAAAAGGCTTTGCCTTTGTTTGATTGTCCCCACTCTCATTGGCGATCTTATCTATTCTATCACTATGGCATCCATTCATAATATGTGTCCAGCTTCTTCAAGCTTTCAACATAGACTGAAGATACAAAGTTCTATAGGAATCTTCCAGGCCTTCATCATCAGATTGAGACTGCTGAGATATTCTGCCTTATGAAATAAATAGCTACTGTATTCTCAACCTCTTTATTGTAAGACAGTCATTGTTGGAGAACCTCAACTTCATCTTGTAAACCTTTCTAATAAATCCCAATGTGATATACATATTGTCTTAGTCAGGGTTTCTATTCCTGCACAAATATCATGACCAAGAAGCAAGTTGGGGAGGAAAGGGTTTATTCAGCTTACACTTCCATACTGCTGATCATCACCAAAGGAAGTCAGGATTAGAACTCAAGCAGGGCAGGAAGCAGGAGCTGATGCAGAGGCCATGGAGGGATGTTCCTTACTGGCTTGCTTCCCCTGGCTTGCTCAGCCTGCTCTCTTATAGAACCCAAGACTACCATCCCAGAGATGGCCCCACCCTCCAGGGCCCTTCCCCCTTGATCACTAATTTTAAAAAATGCCCCACAGCTGGATCTCATGGAGGCGCTTCCTTCCTCTGAAGGGAAGCTCCTTTCTCTATGATAACTTCATCCTGTGTCAAGTTGATACACAAAACCAGCCAGTACACATATACACATACATGTGTCTATATGCATGCACATTTACATATGTTCAAGTCTATCAGTTCTGTTATTTTAGGAAACCCTGACCAATATAGCTCTTTTAGCCACTCAATCCTCCATGCCTGATCTAACATCCTTGTAAATAGCACATATTCTTAACAAAATGGTAGTTTCCAACAATCCAGAGCTAAGAATGTAACCATATCACATCTAAGAGCGACAGAATTGTTTTTACTTATCTGTAATCCACCTACTCCTAGTCCTCACTAACATATTTTATAGATCCCATAATTTGTAACTTTTTTTGTTCTGTAACAAATGAAATCTCATATAACCACTTCCACTATTTTGAAGTGTTTTTTTTACAGCTTAACTGTTTTTACACTGTTGTGTAAAATAATTGCAAACTCTGAAAGTAAACAAAACTTACATGAACCCTATACTAAACAACTTATAAGATTCAGAAGACTTTCCTCAAGGCTATACAGCACTATACATTTTGTTATGGAAAAGAGACTCACACCAAGCCAAACTTCCTGTAAATCATCCAGGTCACTTCAGAGATGCAACTTGTGTGAGTCATCACTTTTTGATGATGCCTCTGTCTTTGCGTCATCTCTGCTCCTGTAAATAACTCCTTGTCCATATACCAGAATATAACTGTAATAAACATCCTGGCTCACGGTAAGGTGGACTTGGAATTGTTTCTTTGGTCTCTTGTTAGTGCCCTATCTGGGCTAAATAGATGTTTTTGTTCATATTTCTCCAGGAAAAGGTAACATACCCCAAAGCAGTTTAAATCCATATTGTTGGACTGCAGTCATATTTTGCTCAAGGATAAACTATCTCTCATTTCCTTTAGGTGTGTACTGTATTTTATTCTTCAAGTTTTCCATCTGAAGAGCTGGGATTTAAAGAGTGTAATCCACCACCTCAGCTTCATTTCTTTTCTATGTTTCAAGATTCCATTTATTATCAGCTCACTTTTGTCTGATAAATTATGTTAGCCAGTCTTAAAAGAGTCATTCAGAGAAGGATGCGTTCTTTTTTTCATGAGAATGTCTTTGTTTTTCTTTCATTCCTGAAGCAAAATGTTCCCAGACACCAAATTCATGGCTGGAGTTTTGCCTTTCAAGTACTTGAAAACACTGTGCTATTTTCCTTTATTTTCTGTTATTTCAGATGAGCAATCTACTGTCATTTGAATCATTTTTCCTCCTACAGGTAATGTGTCATTTACCTCTAGTTTCTTTCAAGATTATTTTTCTTCATCTTTGACAAAGATTTCTTTGGTTTGATCCAATTTGAATCTATGGTTCTGTGTGTTGCCAATTTTGGTGATATTATATTTATATTGTTAAATACCCTTTCAGCCTCACTGCTTCCATATTAAAGGTTCCATAACCTCCTGATCCAGACATGAATTTCCAGCTACTGAAAAAACTAAGGCAGTAGGATTTAAAAGGGCATTTGAGGCCAGTATCAACAACTTAGTGAGACCCTGTTGCAAATTTGAAATATTAAAACAAGGGTGGGGATATAGCTTGTAGTGGGGCACTACCTAGCTTATATGAGGCCCTGAGTTCAATCTCTTATATCATTCTGAAAAAAATCTTCCACCACCTTTCTACCTTTCAATCACTCCTCAGGTTGGTGACAGAGTTTCTAAAATGTGGATATTTGTTAGGAGAACATTCGAGGTCCAAATTATTATAAGACCTATGGAAACAAAAACAAATCTACTGGAGGTATATGGCTAATGATCCAGTGCACACAATCAAATGTATAATGGAGTGATGAGCAAGCTAAGCTAGCTGTGTTATTTTTATCCAACACTCAGAGCCTTTTGAAATGTGCTTTATCTGTGTGACTCATCTTACTAATGAAATACAGGCAGAAGTGATGAGTATCACTTACAGGTGGCAGCTCTGAGAGCCCAGAGGACGTATGCTTTGTTCTCTTCCATCATGGTTACAAATGGTGTTTTAGTCAGCAGCAGTTCAATCAACCCACATCCCAGAATGAGAATGATGACAGCTCAGAATACAGCCCCTGCAGATTTTTGGAGGACACATGGTGTGAGAAAGGAGGAGCAAATTTGTGTGTGATCTCTGGGTGTTGGGCTTGTCTTCATAGCTTCACTCCACCTATCTCTTCTGCAGTGAGTTTTACCTACTGAACCCAATGCAGAGACAAATTCTGTCATTAGTAGGGACCGGGAATGCACAGAAATATTACATTAAAAATTACATTGATTACATTTATTAAGGCATAGGAATATAACTCATTGGCAAAATGTTTGCCTAACACATGCAAAGTTGTGGTGTGATCTACAGCACTATTAAAAATTACATTTATTATGCATCATATTAATTTATCTGTGATCCCTGGTTAAATGTTGTAATTGCAATTTTCCTGAATCAAAATGAGAAGCTACACACTTTGTTGTCAGCATCCAGTTATGTTAGAGTAGTTGAATGATCTACAAACACATCTGATAGAAATAAATGCTTTGTTTTAGCAGAATTTTATGGGGCTAGGGATTTCATTTTTGTTTACAAATGAAATGTTCCAATTTGCCTATATTCCTAGGATGGACTCTAGAATCTAAAGATCATTAGCTTGGTGACTCTGTACTCATCTACAAAATGTTATTATTCACAGCATTTGAATACTTTTGATAATTTCTGTCTTTAACTTATATCTTTGTATCAGGATCTTCCTAGGCCAGTAGTGGTATCTACTTACTTTATGACAAACCAGAAGCATAGTCTCTCTTTGTGTTAAAAAAAAAAAAAAAAAAAACACCACATAAAGGAAAGGCCATATCCATATAAGGAAAAGGCTTCCTCTGAGGGCCCTTGGTAAACCTGCAATACTTACACCATTTCCAGATGATGTTTCTTAGATTAAACTGGGTTTACTACATTCTCAGATGTTGTTCTTAATATAATTTGCTCCTGAGGAAAGGTCACCTATTCATTTAATAGGGGCACAGAAATATTTTTCTTCTAAATTGTGAGAGGGAATTTGAATTTTCAAAAACAATATTGGGGGCCAGCCTGGTCTAGAGAGTGAGTTCCAGGACAGCCAGGGCTACACAGAGAAACCTTGTCTCAAAAGAAAAGAAAAAAAAAACAATATTGGATTGGTGAAAATGAAATAATTTTAAAATTAAATGAGAATGATTCATGTCCCTTTGAATTATAGAACCACAAGGCGATGTGGCCATTCAGCTTCTGGGCCAAACATGCCTTCCATTGCTGTCCCTAAGTGCCCTTTTCTGTTCAAGATACCTCCTGTTTTAAGTCCATGCCACTTACATTTTGTTCTTAAAGATTCCATATTTCCTAAATCTAGAAATGAAATCAAGTCCTTCTTATGGTCCATTTCTTTTTTGGTTTTTCCAAGACAGGGTTTCTCTGTATAACCCTGGCTGTCCTGGAACTCACTTTGTAGACCAGGCTGGCCTTGAACTCAGAAATCCACCTGCCTCTGCCTCCCAAATGCGGGGATTAAAGGCGTGTGCAACCACGCCTGGCTCTTATGGTCCATTTCTAATACTTGGATCAAGGTATACTGAAATCTTTTTTTTTTTTTTTTTTTTTTTTTTTTTTTTTTTTTTTTTTTTTTTAGAGAAACACTCCTCCATTGCCGGTGGGATTGCAAGCTGGTACAACAACTCTGGAAATCAGTCTGGTGGTTCCTCAGAAAATTGTACATAGTACTACTAGAAGATCCAGCAATACCACTCTTGGGCATATACCCAGAAGATGCTCCAACTTGTAATAAGGACACATGCTCCACTATGTTCATAACAGCCTTATTTATAACAGCAAGAAGCTGGAAAGAACCCAGATGTCCCTCAACAGAGAAATGGATACAGAAAATGTGGTACATTTACACAATGGAGTACTACTCAGCTATTAAAAACAATGATTTTATGAAATTCTTAGGCAAATGGATGGATCTCGAGGGTATCATCCTAAGTGAGGTAACTCAATTACAAAAGAACACACATGATATGCACTCACTGATAAGTGGATATTATCCCAGAAGCTCAGAATACCCAAGATACAATTTGCAAAACACATGAAAGTCAAGAAGGAGAAAGACCTAAGTGTGGATACTTTGATCCTTCTTAGAAGGGGGAACAAAATTCCCATGGAAGGAGTTACAGAGACAAAGTTCGGAGCTGAGACTGAAGGCATGACCATCCAGAAATGGCCCCACCTAGAGATCCATCCCATAAAAGACCACCAATCCCAGACACTATTGCAGATGCCAAGATCTTGCTGACAGGAGCCTGATATAGGGGTCTCCTGAGAGGCTTTGCCAGTGTCTGACAAATACAGAAGTGGATGCTCACAGCCATCCATTGGATGGAGCACAGGGTCCGCAATGGAGGAACTAGAGAAAATACCCAAGGAGCTGAAGGGGTTTGCAGCCCTATAGGAGGAACAATAACATGAACTAACCAGTATCCCCAGAGCTCCCTGGGTCTAAACCACCAATCAAAGAAAACACATGGAGGGACTCGTGTCTCTAGCTGCCTAGTTGGCCATCAATGGGAGGAGGAGCCTTTGGTCCTGTGAATGTTCTATGCCCCATATAGGGGGATGTCAGGGCCAGGAAGGGCAAGGGGGTAGGTTGGGGAACAGGGGGAGAGGGGAGAGGATAGGAGCTTTTCAGAGGAGAAACTAAGAAAGAGGATAACATTTGAAATGTAAATAAAGAAAATATCTAATTATTTAAAAAAGGAAAAAATATAAAGAATTTTACTCTCACACAGGTGTTTTCAAATTTACTGTACCACTAGACAGAATGGGATGGCATTAGATCAAATTACAGTATCATTCAGCCCTATGGTATTACTTAGTTTTAGCTCTTTCTCATTAAAAATAAAAACAAACAAGATTCTGAATGACTTCTAGAATTTCGACAGAAGCAATGTTTCATTTTCTATTTCATTCATTGTATCAATAGACTAATTCCATGTTTGTAGTAGCAAATTTTAAATAAGAAATTATAGGAGAATGAACCTAGAAAATGATGCATTCTACCAAGTAAAGCTTTCTTGAATGGCCACTGTTTGAAAAACTAGACATCAGGCTAACAATCCAGTGGAGGAAAAAAAATAAAATTTGTTTTACAAACCTTTATCCATGATCTCCTTCTTGATGTATTTGTTGCAGGTGTGTAGGAAGACTACGGATGCCAACAACAAACACAGTGGAAAACAAATAAAATTTGTTTTACAAACCTTTATCCATGATCTCCTTCTTGATGTATTTGTTGCAGGTGTCTAGGAAGACTACTGAAGCCAACTACAAACACACTTGTATTAGTCAGGGTTCTCTAGAGTTACAGAACTTATGGATAGTCTCTATATAGTAAAAGAATTTATTGATGACTTACAATCTGCAGTCCAATTCCCAACAGTGGTTCAGTAGTACCTGTGAATGGAAGTCTAAGAATCTAGCAGTTACTCAGTTCCACACGGCAAGCAGGTGAAGGAGCGAGTGCACGACTCTCTTCTTCCAATGTCCTTATATGGTCTCCAGTAGAAGGTGAATCAAAAACATGGACACTTTCTGATTTACCATAAAACCATAGACAACAAGATTATCTTGGAATAAAACAAATCATAAAGATGTGAAAATATCCATGAAGAAAACTAAAAATCTCTAAGAAGTTGAGAAAATGCTAGGAAATTAAAGAAATCCCTATTCATTCATCAGTAGACCTAATATTGTGAAAATGTCCATGCTACCAAAACCAATTTACAGATTCAATGCAATGTTAACAAATATCACATTTTTACAAAAATACAAATTAAAAATATGCTACAATTCTTAACAAAACCAGAAAAGATCTCAGATAGACAAAGCATTCTTGAGCAAAAAGAGTACTATAGAGATTGCTATTTTATACTTCAAGGCATATTATAGAACTATAGCCATAAAACTAATGTGATAAAGAAACAAAAACAGATATGTGGACCAATGAAATAAGATAGAGGTTCCAAATGTGAGTATTCATAACAACAGCTATATGGTATTTTTAAAAAGGTAAAAACAATAACAAACACTTTAAAAATCTATATACAGAGGGAGAAAATATAGCATCATTAACAAATGATACTGGAGAACTGGATGTCTACATGCAGAATAATAAAATTAGAGCCATATGGATCACCACAAAAATTAGAACCAAGTGGATCAAAAACCACAATTTGAAACTTGAAATACTGAAACTGCTAGAAAAAAAATATATGTATATACATGGTATAGGTGTAGGAGAGGACTTTCTGAACAGAAGTTAATTAGCCAAGGAAATATAGTCAACAATTGACAACTGGGACCTCATAAAATGAAAGCTCTTTTTTTTTTTTTACAACTAAAAAAATTTTGACTAAAGAAGTAGTCCCTGAGCTGCTGACATGTGACATTAACTATCCAGTCACCTTGGACAACTCTGGGAGTGTCTTGATTCTGTGCCACATTTCCTCCCTTGGGGCATTCAGGCCCCTTTACACACCCAGTGGGGAAGGATAAATTGGAGTCCTGAATGGGTGGATCATCAGGATCTTGTTCTAGCAGTGAATGCTGTGGGTAGAAGGCCTTCATCAAGGATTTTAGTGTTACAGCTCTCTTAGAAGAACTGAAACAGTTCTCTTAGATGATATTAAGTGAATTAGCTTGTTCACTTTATTTAGAATGAACATTGGAGAATGGGAAGGGGTTTTCAGGGTGAATGTACCTAATTCGCTGGAGCTTAATATATTGGGAATGACTCTTTTGCATGGAGAGGCATTCCAGAAATTCCAGGTGCTTGATAAACAGGTTCTTATCTGGGGAGAGGAAGTTGGACCTGTAATTTTGCCAAGGACTATGTGACATTCCTAAGGTAGAAGATGTAGGGTTGAGTTCCCCAGATCAAGCAGAGAAGAGGGAACCCTGCTAAGAAAAGGGAGTCATCCATTTTGCACTGAGCTCAGGATAGCTATCCAGACATGGTAGATTATAACCTTAATAGAGGTTGCAATATCAGCCAAAATCACCAGTGTTCAGGAATGTCTTCCTGTTTTGACCCATGGGCCCAATGTGGAAAACAAAAATACTGGGAATAAATACCAATTCCTAAGCATGAAAACCCACCAGTCTTGTTTTTTGGGTGTGTTGGGGTATCCAGGACTGGCTGAGGTGGGAGTGCTGGGTTCTGATGATGGTAAGTGGTCTTGGTTTCTGTTGGTAAGATCCTTTCAGCATTTGGTAATCTCTGGAGTTAGTTGTTATAGTTGTCTCTGGCTGGAGCCTGTTCCTCCTGTAATTCTGTTTCAGTGCAGTAGCTGGATATAAAATTAACTCAAACAAATCAATCGCCTTTCTCTACACAAAGGATAAGAGGGCTGAGAAAGAAATTAGGGAAACAACACCCCTCACAATAGTCACAAATACTATAAAATACCTTGGTGTGACTCTAACTAAGGAAGTGAAAGATCTGTATGACAAGAACTTCAAGTCTCTGAAGAAAGAAATTGAAGAAGATCTCAGAAGATGGAAAGATCTCCCATGCTCATGGATTGGCAGGATTAATATAGTCAAAATGGCCATTTTGCCGAAAGCAATCTACAGATTCAATGCAGTCCCCATCAAAATTCCAACTCAATTCTTCACTGAGATAGAAAGGGCAATTTGCAAATTCATCTGGAATAAAAAAAAAACCTAGGATAGCAAAAACTATTCTCAACAATAAAAGAACCTCTGGGGGAATCACCATGCCTGACATTAAGCTGTAGTACAGAGCAATTGTGATAAAAACTGCATGGTACTGGTACAGCAACAGACAGATAGATCAATGGAATAGAATTGAAGACCCAGAAATGAATCCACACACCTATGGTCACTTGATCTTTGACAAGGGAGCTAAAACCATCCAGTGGAAAAAAGACAGCATTTTCAACAAATGGTGCTGGCACAACTGGCAGTTATCATGTAGAAGAATGAGAATTGATCCATTCTTATCTCCTTGTACAAAGCTCAAGTCTAAGTGTATCAAAGATCTTCACATAAAACCAGAGACACTGAAATTTATAGAGAAGAAAGTAGGGAAAAGTCTCAAAGATATGGGCACTGGGGAAAAATTACTAAACAGAACAGCAATGGCTTGTGCTGTAAGATCAAAAATTGACAAATCGGACCTCATGAAATTGCAAAGCTTCTGTAAGGCAAAAGACACTGTCAATAAGACAAAAAGGCCACCAACAGAGTGGGAAAGAATTTTTACCAATCTTAAATCTGATAGGGGACTAATATCCAATATATCCAAAGAGCTCAAGAAGCTGAACTCCAGAAATTCAAATAACCCCATTAAAAAATGGACTACAGAGCTAAACAAAGAATTCTCAAGTGAGGAATACCGAATGGCTGAGAAGCACCTGCAAAAATGTTCAACTTCCTTAATCCTCAGAGAAATGCAAATCAAAACAACCTTGAGATTTCACCTTACTCCAATCACAATTGGTAAGATCAAAAATTCAGATGATAGCAGATGCTGGAGAGGATGTGGAGAAAGAGGCACACTCCTCCATTGTTGGTGATATTGCAAGCTGGTACAACCACTCTGGAAATCAGTTTGGTGGTTCCTCAGAAAATTGGATATATTACTGCCAGAATTTCCAGCAATACCTCTCCTGGGCATATACCCAGAAGATATTCCAACTGGTAATAAGAACACATGCTCCACTATGATCATAGCAGCCTTATTTATAATAGCCAGAAGCTGGAAAGAAACCAGATGTCCCACAACAGAGAATGGGTACAGAAAATGTGGTACATTTACACAATGGAGTTCTACTCAGCTATTAAAAACAATGAATTTATGAAATTCTTGGGCAAATGGATGTATCTGGAGGATATCATCCTGAGTGAGGTAACCCAATCACAAAAGAAGTCACTTGATATGCACTCACTGATAAGTGGATATTAGCCCAGAAACCTAAAATACCCAAGATACAATTTCCAAAACACAAGAAAATCAAGAAGGAAGACCAAAGCATGGATACTTCATTCCTCCCTAGAATAGGGAATAAAATATCCATGGATGGAGTTGCAGAGGCAAAGTGTGTTGCTAAGACGAAAGGATGGACCATCCAGAGACTACCCCACCAGGGGATCCATCCCATAATCAGCCTCCAAACTCAGACACTATTGAATATGACAGCAAGATTTTGCTGAAAGGACCATGATATAGTTGTCTCTTTTGAGGCTATACCAGTGCCTGGCAAATACAGAAGTGGATGTTCACAATCATCTATATGATGGAACACAGGGCCCCCAATGGAGGAGCTAGAGAAAGTACCCAAGGAGCCGAAGGGGTCTACAACCCTTTAGGTGGGACAATAGTATGAACTAACCAGTACCCCCATAGCTCATGTCTCTAGATGCATATGTAGCAGAAGATGGCCTAGTTTTCTATCATTGGGAAGAGAGGCCCCTTGGTCTTGCAAACTTTATATGTCCCTTTGGGGAACACCAGGGCAAGAAGTGGGAGTGGGGGAGCAGGGCGGGGGGGTACATGGAACTTTTGGGATAGCATTTGAATTGTAAATAAAGAAAATATCTAATAAAAAAGAAATGTAAATAAAGAAAATATCTAAATAAATAAATAAATAAATAAATAAATAAATAAATAGAAAAAAGAAAACCCACCAGTCTCTGAGATTGCTATAGAACCCCACCAATCCCTGAGCATAAAAACCTACCAATCTTAGAACAAGAAAATCCACCAATCTCTGAGATCCCTAAACACTGGACTTGAAATCCCATCAATTCTCACCCTGTAAATCTCTTCCTTCCCCTCCCAAATAAATCCTTTATAACCCTGCCCACCTTTCAGTTCCCTGTTGGTTTTTACCTGAGCAAAAGCAGCCACTCTCCTGGTTTTTTCCCTGCAAGTAAATCTCTTGTGTAAGGTTTGTTGTACAGGGTTACTTTGTGGTATTCCTTGGCTCCCAACTGGGTACCTCACATTTCAGAGCTACAGCACTTACAGAAGAACCCCAAAGAATTGGAAGTAATCTTGATAATTGTACATCTGTCAGAAGATTAATATCCAGAGTATACAAAGAGAATAGGGAGACAAAGAAGCAAGTGACCTAATTTAAGGAGAGAGAGAGAGAGAGAGAGAGAGAGAGAGAGAGTGTTGGGGTATCATTATGGATATGAGAGAGTTCTACAAAGAAGAAATAAAAATTGCTAAGAAATATATCAATTAGCTATGAGACAAATGCATATTAAAACAAAATTGAGATTTCATCTCATCTTCATCAGAGTTGCTAAATCAACGGAACATCTGACTCCAACATCTGCTGGTAAGGTTGTGGAGAAAGAGCAAACTTCTTTCACTGATGGTAAGAATGCCAACTGATATAGCCAGCCTGGAAATAAGTATATAGAAACCTCAGGAAACCAAAATTCAGTCTACTGTATGATCAAATAACACACCTTAGCCTATGGCCAAAGAATCTGATGTCCTGTTGGGTGTTGGTTCTAATCCTTTGTCTTAATTCAGCTCTCAAACTCACATGGGAATCTAGATGTCCAGACGGTGAGAGTTTCTGTCTCCAACAGGTTTTGATTAATTAATAAAGAACCAATGGCCAGTGGCTGGATAGAGTGAAAGAGGTGGAACTTTTAGATTTCCTGGACAAGGGGCAAATGGAGGAGGAAGAAAAGGAGTCACTATGCAGTGGAAGCAGAGAGATCAGATTTAAGAGCTGTAGGAGAGAAATTATCCAGTAATGTATATACAAAGGTAATGCAGCCCCATGGGAGGGCTTCCCAGAAGGAAACAGGGCAGCCAAAGATTAAATATAGATTTAGAAAGTATAGACTCAGGAATACCAGAGGGGAAGGTGTGCTAGCTATGGGGAGGTTTAGGAAATATCCAGCCATTGAGCTAATAAGGCATATTAAAAACAATGCTGTGTGTGTGTCTTTCATTCTCAAATCTAGATAACTCTGGCTAGAAGCTCAATCACCCACCAGGAACCAGAATGGATTAACAATTCACTGCTACAATATCCTACTCCACAGATACTTACTCAGTAATAGGTATAGTCACCACATTCATATTAGACAGGAAATGGAAACTTCAATGTCCTTCAATAAATGAATGAATACTGAAAATGTGGCTTATACACAATGTAATACTATTCCACTGTAAAGAAAACTAAATTCATTAAATTTGTAGGTAAGTGGATGTACCTAGAAAATATTGTGTTGAGTGAAGTAAAACAAACCCAGAAAGACAAATGTCACATGTTCTCTTTCATATGTAATTCCTAGCTTCAAATCTTTAGTTGCAAGTATACTACATGGAGTAACCATAGAAACCCTGGGTAGGAAGGTAGCTATGGGAGGGAAGTAGAAGGAAATGCGTGATATATAGTGGGAGAAAGAATAACAGGGAGGGAGATCCAACTGGAGAGAAGAAAGAAAGGTCAATATAGGAGGACAAAGTAGTATGAAAGACAAATACTACCAAGGTTGTTTCATAAAATTTTAAGGAATCATATTTTAAATTTACAGAACATTATCCTCCATATAGAGAACACACACACACACACACACACACACACACACACACACACACACACAAAACCTGGGTTGATTGTACTTTCCACAAGAACGATAAATAACAAAAGCCCAGTACTAGGCATGAAAAATCTCTTTTGTATTGTTGACTAAGGTAAATTATCTCAAAACACTGTAGATTTTTAGATGTAGCCGATGGCTACCTCTCAAGGATTGAGTGTGAGTCCCTATTACTAAAGAATGCACACTCTGGACATAGGCCTTGCATAATTCTAGAGAGTCTAACCTGAAAGCACCTTACCTACAGTTTAGCTTCCATGGTTCCAGAAAATACTATACAAGTTGTCAAGAAAGAGAAACAGTTAAACAGTTCTACAGAACTGTATCACTTCTGAGTGATTCCTGAGCCTAATTTGGTCATGATCCTTAGAAAAGACTCTACTACTGCCACTTTGACAGACCCAAACAATTCCTTATCACATTATAAATTTTATCCTTATACCCACAGATAATTACTCTTGACAAGCCTTACCAAAGAAGCCTCTCTTTAGAGCAAGTAGAGACTATTAGAGAAAAGCACAACTGGACAAAATATAGAGAACAACAAATAAGGGGAGTACAACCTTACCACTGTTCTATTGCTATGTTATAATTCTATTGTATTTCTGCTCAGATGGAAGTATAGCCTGGGACACAGGAGACCAGAAACTATACAGATCTGAGATGGGACAGTGTCTCAAGGGAAAAAGGCTTTCTGGGACACAGGAGTATAGGGACAATACAGTTCTGAATTAGATCAGGACAGAGCTTATATACAATTCTTAGGGGATACAGCATTTCAGGTGAGATATTTCCAGATAGAAGATTGGTGGGATTTCAAATCCTGAGCTTAGAGAATTGGCAGGTTTTCCTCTTCAAGAACTGGTGAATCATTGTGCTTAGGAACTGGATTTTTGTGAGAATCTTATGGACTGATATGTTTTTCCTGCTCAGGGATTAGTGGCTGCACACACACACACACACACACACACACACACACACACACACACACACACACACATTGGGCCTATGGGTTATGATGAGAAGTCCTTCTGAGCCATAAGTGGTTTTGGTTGAGGCACCATCTCTCTTGAGCTGCTCAGACAGGATGGAAAGGAGGTGCTGCTACGGTGGACAAATCCTGTGGTAGAGCTCCTGTAGTGGTATTTCACAAAGGCTAATAGGCTGAGGTGCATACAAAGATGTGCTACTATGGGCAACTCCTGTGAAGCTCCTGGCTGAGAAGGTGTTCTTGTACCACCATTTTGACAGCTCCTGTTGGGGCATATAATGGTGGTTATAGGCTGGGATGGAAAGGAGGGACCAGTGACCACTTTGACAGCTTTTTTGTGGCATGCTGCTTAGGGAGTACAACTATGAGCAAGTCATCTTATAGAAAACTGAGTTTACTGGACTTATAGGCTTGGACCATGACCAGCATAGGGGCAGCATGTTGCCACAGCAATGGCTGAAAGATTACATGCTGAAATAATAACCACAAAGCAGAGAAAGAACTAACTGGGAACCACATGGAGTTTTGAAATTTCAAGTGTCTCCAATGACATACCTTGTTCAACAAGGCAATGCCTGCTAATCCTTTGCTAATAATTTCACCAACTGGGAACCAGACATTCAAATATATGTGCCAATGGAACCATTCTCACATAAAGAAGCAGATTACATACTTCCATCATAAAATGGCACAGGACATATGTTACCATTCAAAAGGGAATATGGTAAGAAAACACTGGATTTGTGCAAGACTAAAAGCCAGCTGGGCAAACTCCATACTCTGCAGCTCCATGTCTGATGTCAAAGTGTTCTTCAGATTTCCAACTCCTACCAGCTTTGCTGACTGCAAAATACTTTTCTCTCTCTGTGATCTTCAACATCTTGGGGTCTCCAGGGCAATCAAAGATTTACCTACACAACTTCACATAGTGACTTCTCTGGGCCTCCTCCATACAGGGACACCCCTGACAGAGGTGTGCTAGAACCTGGCCTTCTCATTCAACTACATTTTAACCAGCTTTCTCTTTTCAATGGTATCCTTTAGTGCCTAAGCTTGAATGTCCTGAAATTCAGTCTGTAGGACAGGATGGTCTGAAATTTAAAGATCCTTCTGCCTCTGCTTTTGCCATTGAAGTGGTAGAATTAAAGGTGTGCAGCATAGCACCCAACTCTAAGTTTTTCTTTAACTCCTTTTGCAAATTGCAATTTGGGTGGGATCTTGCACTGAGGTCACCGTACCTTTTATTCCATTTAACATCCAGATTTTCTTTAATTTGCTTATCTCCTTGAACACAGGATTTAGCTCTATTGTACTTACTGGTACTATTTTTCTTTTTAAACTTTATACTTTATAATTTTACTTGTTCAACTTGCTCCTTTTTATTATAGATCTTCATAAGCATAAACACTGATAACCACATAACAGTCAATACTAGTCTGTTCTGAAATTTCCTAACAGTGCAACTAATTAATTAATGCAATTAATTAATTTAACCTTGTTGGACAAGGGCAAAAAAGCAGCCACATTATTCAACAAAATATCACAAGAAATATCTCTAGATCATATATTAATGTTGCAATGTTGCTGTGATAAAATACCACAGCAAGAGCAACTTAGGGGAGAAAGATTTAGTTTTGTTCACAGTTTAGGGAATAATTAATCCTGACAGGGATTATCAGGAGCTTAAGGCAAGCAGGTCACATTGCATCTACAGTTAGGAGGAAGAGTATCATGCATACTTGTGCTCAGCTTCTTTTAATATGGTCCAGGAACTTATCCAAGGGAATAATGCTAGCCCCAACATGCAGCTCTTCCCACATCAATTAATGTAATCAAGATAATCCCCAACAGGAATTCCCAGATACCTTTCTTCAAGATAGTCATCTATTTTATCAAGTTGACAATTGAGATTAACCATCACACCCACTGACTCATGATAACCACCCCTGAATGAGAGCAAAGAAAAAATAGGAATATTTCAAATATCAATAGCCCAAAATATCAAAAGTGTGAGGAAATGCATATATGTATGTATTCAAGAATGTAAAATTAGGTAAACTGGAGGAAACTCTCTCTCTCTCTCTCTCACACACACACACACACACACACACACACACACACACAGAGAGAGAGAGAGAGAGAGAGAGAGAGAGAGAGAGAGAGAGAGAGAAAATTTTTAAACATGTAACTCAGACAAATCTCAAACAGCATAAGAAGTAAAAGAATCTAGTCATGAAAGGCTTCATAAAAAAATTATGGTGGACATAAAATGATGAAAGTATGCTTGAAAAGTGAGAGGTAGCCAATTACAAAGATCTTGTATCTGACTGAGCAATGTAGGTGCATTTAGTAATTAAAACTCATTAGACTCTGCACACAGTGAATTATCTGTATAAATTGAACTTCCAAAAGTAGACTTTAAACTAAATAATACAGGCATGAAGACCACATTCTAACATAGCAAATGGTTGCACTGGTATTAATTTTTAAAAATCCGACAAACTTTGGAGCTGAGACAGAAGGAAGGACCATCCAGAGACTGCCCCACCCGGGGATCCATAACATAATCAGCCACCAAACGCAGACACTATTGTATGTGCCAGCAGTATTTTGTTGACAGGACCCTGATATAGCTGTCTCTTGTGAGGCTATGCCAGTGCCTGGCAAATACAGAAATGGATGCTCACAGTCATCTATTGGATGGAACACATGGCCCCCAATTGAGCAGCTAGGGTAAGTACCCAAGGAGCTGAAGGGGTCTGTAACCCTATAAGAGGAACAGCAATATGAACTAACCAGTACTCCCTGAGCTCGTGTCTCTAGCTCCATATGTAGCAGAAGATGGCCTAGTTGGCTATAATTGGGAGGAGAGGCCTTTGGTCTGGCAAAGATTATATGCCCCAGTACAGGAGAATGCCAGGAAGCAGGATTGGGTGGGTTGGGGAACAGGGTGGCAGGGGTTGGGGGGAGGGTATAGAGGACATTCAGGAAAGCATTTGAAGTGTAAATGAAGAAAATATCTAATAAAAATTGTTTTAAAAAATCCACGAACTGAGACATTACTCAGAGAAAGAGTAAGAGACTTGGAGCACAGAGCTTTTATATAAAATGTCTCCCTCCAATCTCTCTTTTCAGAGTACAGGGTACTTCTTTTTTTTTTTTTTTTTTTTTTTTTTTTTGGTTTTTCGAGACAAGGTTTCTCTGTGTAGCCCTGGCTGTCCTGGAACTCACTCTGTAGACCAGGATGGCCTCGAACTCAGAAATCTGCCTGCCTCTGCCTCCAGAGTGCTGGGATTAAAGGCACACGCCACCATGCCCAGCCACAGGGTACTTCTTAGAAGAGGACACTGAGTGTCATGCCAGATGGTATGGAGGATACCATGGTACTGTAAAGATTAGTTTGGATCCCAGCATCCAAGTAGCAAACCATGTGTCCCCACAAATTCCTATAACAGATTCTGTAGGGATGCAGAGACAGGAAAATCACTGGGACTTGCTGACTTCTTGCCTAGACTAGAAAATATTATCTTGAGATTTAGCTATGGATACCACATCAAAGAACTGGGTGGATAATAATAGAGGATATTACACAAGCACACATGTGCGCATGTACCCACTGACATACACTCTCTTTCTTTACTACTCTCTCTCTCTCTCTCTCTCTTTCTCTCTCTCTCTCTCACACACACACACACAGCCCTCAGACGGAAGCAGCTGAGAACCAGTAGAAATCAGTATACAACACTTCTCTTCTCCTGCACACTGCAACTTTGAACTGTATAAGTCAGTCCTGCTCGTGGCAATGTCAGCCATTATACCCAGGACTGCAGGAAATGGTAGGATCTGAACCACTTAATTGTCATGCTGTACCACTGTAAACCCTGTGATGAGAATCAGCAAGTGTTCTTCACCAGGTATCACTCTTGCTTTTGTAAAAAGAAACATTAGTGTACAAATCCCAGACCACTGATAGTTGGGAGGCAGAAGTATAGTTGATAGGCAGAAGTAAACCTGAGTGCCACAGAGGAGCGAGGCTTTGTGAATGTTCAGACTTAAGTTCTGGGTGGCAGTTCTCATAGTAAAAGTATTATTTCTATCTGGGGGATCCAGTGTTCCCATATAATATGTCCCAGAGGAGTCAAGACAGTCTGAGATACTGAAGAGAAAGAGAGATGTGGGAAACATAAGAGGAAGTAGTGGTATTTGGATCATAGAAGTTAATGAGAGATAAAGTAGAAGAGTCTATGAATGGTTGTGAGTTTGATCTGGTAGGGTCACACAACCAGCACTCTCCAAAGCAGACAGGCAGAGTGTTATTCAATAGCTGCTATGGAAACAGAACCACAAGGATTTGTCTCATGAGGTTTGCAGGACCAATAGAGTAAATTCTAAGTTTCTGCCCACTTTTACACTACTCTTGCTTTTGGTCATAGAGAAAAAAAAAGGATAGAGGTTAAGTCTTAGTGAATGAAAGATGCATAAAGAAGTTGTAGGAGACTGAATCCTTTCATCTTTCTGTGTGTTATTTCTGTGCTTTCAGAAGCTTTATTTTCTTTTTTACCCCTCCTCCTCTTCTCTTCCTCCCAGGTCCCTCCCACACTGTACTTCCCTTGAGTATTTTGTTCCCCCTTCTAAGTAGGACTGAAGCATTCACTCTTTGGTCTTCCTGTCTCTTGAGCTTCATGTGGTCCATGAGTTGTGTCATGGGTATTCCACAAGCTTTACCTAATACCCACATATCAGTGAGTACAAACCATGTGTGGTCTTTTGTGACTGAATTACCTCACCTAGGATGATATTTTCTAGATCTATCCATTTGCCTGTGAATTTCATGAAGTCATTGTTTTTAATATCTGAGTAGTATTCCATTGTGTAAAGGTACCATATTTTCTATATCCATTCCTCTCTTTGGGGACATCTGGGTTGTTTCCAGCTTCTGGCTGTTATAAATATGGTTGTTATGAATATACTGGAACATGTATCCTTATTACATGTTGGAGCATCTTCTGGGTATATGCTCAAGAGTGGTATAGCTGGGTTCTCAGGTAATACCATGGACAATTTTCTGAGGAATGCCAGACTGATTTCCAGAGTGGTTGTACCAGCTTGCAACCCACGAGCAATGGAGGACTGTTCCTCTTTCTCCACATCCTTGCCAGCATCTGCTGTCACTTGAGGTTTTGATCTTAGCCATTCTGACTAGTGTGAGGTAGAATCCATAGCTGTTTTGATTTGCATTTCCCTGATGACTAATGATGTTGAACATTTCTTTAGGTGCTTCTCAGCCATTCAGTATTTCTCAGTTGAGAATTCTTTGCTTATCTCTGTACTCAATATTTAATAGGGTTATTTGATTCTCTGGAGTCTAATTTCTTGAGTTTGTTGTATATGTTAGATATTAGCCCTCTTTTGGACGTAGGATTGGTAAAGATATTTTTCCAATCTGTTGGCTGCAGTTTTGTCCTATTGACAGTGTCTTTTGCCTGAGAGAAGCTTTGTAATTTTATGAGGTCCCATTTGTCAATTCTTGATCTTAGAGCACTGGCCACTGGTGTTCTGTTCAGGAAAATTTTCCTTTTGCCCACAAGTTCGAGGCTTTTTCTCACTTTCTCTTCTATTAGATTGAGTATATCTGGTTTTACATGAAGGTCCTTGATCAACTTGGACTTGAGCTTTGTACATGGAGATAAGAATGTATCAGTTTGAATTCTTATACATGTTGACCACCAGTTGAACCAGAAACATTTGTTGAAAATGCTGTCTTTCTTCCACTGGATGGTTTTTGCTTCTTTGTCAAAGATCAAGTGACCAAGGGTATGTGGGTTCATTTCTGGGTTCTCACTTCTGTTCCATTGATCTACCTGCCTGTTGCTGTACCAATACAATGAAGACTTTTTTTTTAAATCATTATTGCTTGGTAATACAGCTTGATGTCAGGGATGGTGATTCTCCCTATGTTTTGTTTTGTTTTGTTTTGTTTTGTTTTGTTGTTGAGAATAGTTTTTGTTATCCTGGCTTTTGTTATTCCAAGTGAATTTGAGAATTGCTCTTTCTAACTCTATGAAGAACTGATTTGGAATTTTTATGGGGATTGCATTGAATCTGTAGATTGCTTTCCCCAAGATGGACAGTTTTACTATATTAATCCTGCCAATCCATGAGCATGAGAGATATTTTCATTTTCTAAGGTTTTCTTTGATTTCTTTCTTCAGAGACTTGAAGTTCTTGTCATACAGATCTTCTTCACTTGTTTGGTTACAGTCACACACACCAAGATATTTTATATTGTTTGTGACTATTGTGAAGTGTGTCATTTCCTTATTTTTTTCTCAGCCTGTTTATCTTTTAGGTAGAGGAAGGGTACTGGCTTGTTTGAGTTGATTTTACATCCAGCTACTACACTGAAGCTGTTTATCAGGTTTAGCTCTCTGGTGGAATATTTGGGGTCACTTTAGTATACTATCATATCACCTGCAAATAGCGATATTATGACTCCTCCCTTTCTAATTTGTATCCCTTTGACCTCCTTTTTTTTTTTTTTTTTTTTTTTTTTTTTTTTTTTTTTTTTTTTTTTTTTTTTACAGGGATTATTCTCTGTATAGCCCTGGCTGTCCTGGAACTCACTTTGTAGGCCAAGCTGGCCTCAAACTCAGATATCTGCCTGCCTCTGCCTCCCAAGTACTGGGATTAAAGGCAGGTACCACCACTCCCGGCTTGAACTCCTTTTGTTGTATATTCGCTTTAGCTAGAACTTCAAGTACTATATTGAATAGATAGGGAGAGTGGGCAGCCTTCTCTAGTCCCTGATTTTAGTTGGATTACTCCAAGTTTCTCTCCATTTAGTTTGATGTTGGCTACTGGTTTGCTGTATATTGCTTTTGCCATATTTTGGTATGGGCCTTGAATTCCCAATCTTTCCAAGAGTTTTAACATGAAGAGCTGTTAAATTTTGTCAAATGTTTTTTCAGTGTCTAATGAAATGATTATGTGGTTTTTTTCTTTGAGTTTGTTTATGTAGTGGATTATGTTGATGGATTTCTGTATATTGAACCATCCGTGCATCCCTGGGATAAATCCTCCTTGACTGTTTTGATGTGTTCTTGGATTTGGTTTGTGAGAATTTATTGAGTATTTTTGCTCAGTGGCACCTTACTACAATGTAGATGGATTCATCGTTGTGGGTGGCAATTTTGCCTAGTGGTAGTATTGTCCCTGTCCAGGTGGATTCCTCATTGTAGGGCCCCATCATCCTTTTTGAAACATAAAAGCTTACTGTTAAGAATGGTAGAAAATGTAAACATTTTAAGTGCCATATTTCACAGATCTCATGAAGGCTTGAGTCCCACAATCTATTAAATACATCTGAGGTAGTGCTTCAGACTTAAATCTGCAAACACATACAGGAAACTAGATAAACTTAATTCTAGAATAAGTTAATATTCTGTATGAATGCTAGTATTATGACAGTTCATATAAACATAATAATCTTATATATTTTGAGATAATATTCATAACTTAAGGAAAGTTTTAGAGAACCAAATGAAAACCAAAACATTATGAGATTAGTGGCAATAGAATAGTTCTTTATTTTTAGTTTTTTTCTATCTCATACTAGGTGGCTCTTTTGATATGAGATAGAGATTTTGGGTTTTCCTTTAATAAGTATGCAGGGGTTTAGAGAAGCAGAGAGGCACAGTCCAACTACAAAGCCAGTTTTAATTTTTAATTGATTTGGGACAACATAAAGCCCATTTGCCACTTATGTCTGTAGAGGGCAGCAATACCATTTGTCCAATTTACTCTTTTTCCTTGGGGCATTTTCCATCCAGTTTTTCAAATGTTTCATTTGTCCAGAGTTCTCTTGTTTCCTTAGTTCAATGTTTTATTCTCCTGGAAAGATAAAAAGAAAACCATGCGCCAACACAATGGGGGTAGGGGAACATGTGCTTACCTTTTTTGGTAGATTATATCTTTTCTAGGGCTAAGTGTTTTTAGCAATAGAAAAAGTCTTATCTTTCAATTAAATATATTTTTTAAAACCCTTGAAATTTTGAAACTAAATATACCTTAGTGGATAAATATACCCACATTCCCCTTTCACTTTAAACATAGATTTAATGTAATTGTATTTATTTTTAGATCAAAATGGACATTCACTTTGAATTTCAGCCTGCTTTTTGCAGCAGCTTTTAAATTCAAATCATTGTAATTTTTATATGGCTGCCTCTGCCTCCTAAGTGTTAGGATCAAAGCATGTGCCTCTCAAGTATTGGAATTAAAGGTGTGAACAACTATCAACTTGTTCATCATTGTGTGGGAAATGTTAAAAAAACGAACTGGCATGTTCTTGTGCTTGTGCCTGCAACTCTGTCCCAGCACCCTGGCCAACCATGCACTGGTGGGCAATGGCCGACCTGTTTTTATCTGGTGGAGACTCTGACTCAGAACTCCACAATCTCCCCACCCAGCTACCTAGGCTCCCACTGGAAGGTTGTTACCACACCAACCCCATACTTCAACCCCCCACATACTTCAACCCCCCAGGACCTTTGTGGAGCACCTCAGGCAAACACACTCTTTGAGGCAGTAACTTTCTCTCTTGAACCCAGATGAGCCACTGTTTGAAGGAAAATGAAATACAAACTTAGTGCAGAAACAACGATAACTCAGTCGCTGGTGCAACAACTAAAATTCTAACATGTATGCTTTATTAAATCTAAATCCTCTGGTGGCAATTCCTGACAGATCTGCCATGGAAACAGGGAGACACTCATATCCACATCTTGTCCTCATGCTATCCTGCTCAAAAAGGACCTAACTCTCTCCTTCTTCCTCTCTTCCTCCATCCAACCCAGAAGTCTCTCCTATTCCCCCAGTGATTGGGTCCTTTATTCATTAGGGGATTGCTTCACAAGAACAGGACCAGGTCCATTTACCACACAAAACTCTAGAATTTAGAAACCAACTGACTTATACAGATCTGCCTCTCTCTTCTGAAATAAAAGATATGGGCTACCACTCTCCTGCTCAATTATTTTATCTTAACTTTAAATCTTTCCCATTCTTATTGGTTTGGAAAACAAGGTTAAATTATAGTAATCCTTTGAATTTACTTAAATCATTTTATATCTTTACCTCTGTTTTTAATACAAAACAACAAGTATATAATTTTTATTTAAAGAGAAAACTTAAGATCTAATGTCTAACAGGCCTGTCAGTTAACCATTATAAAGGAAGGGCAGTTGGTACTTTTTTTTTTCAACTTTTATTAGATATCCATTTCAAGTGTTATCCAGAAAGTTCCCTATACCCTCCCCCCTCCTGGTCCTGCTCCCCTACCCAAAAAACTCCCACATCTTGGCCCTGACGTTCCCCTGTACTGGGACATATAAAGTCTGCATAACCAAGGGGCCTCTCTTCCCAATGATGGGCAACTAGGCAATCCTCTTCTATATATGCAGCTAGAGACATGCTCTCAGGGGGTACTAGTTAGTTCATGTTATTCTTCCACCTATAGGGTTGAAGACCCCTTCAGCTCCTTGGGTACTTTCTCTAGCTCCTTCCTTGGGAACCCTGTGTTCCATCTAATAGCTAACTGTGAGCATCCACCTCCATGTTTGCCAGGCACTGGTATAGTCTCCCATGAGAAAGCTATATCAGGGCTCTTTCAGCACTATCTTGCTGGCATATGCTATAGTGTCTATGTTTGGTGGCTGATTGTCGGATGGATCCCTGGCAGCCACAGTCATTGGGTCCGTCCTTTGGATTCAGCTTCACACATGATCTCTGTAACTCCTTCAATGTGTGCTTTGTTCTTAATTCTAGGAACGGGTACATGTCCAAATTTTGATCTTCCTTCTTATTGAGTTTCATGTGTTTAGTAAATTGTATCTTGGGTAGTCTAGGTTTCTGGGCTAATATCCACATATCAGTGAGTACATGTTATGTGAGTTCTTTTGTGATTGGGTTACCTCACTCAGGATGATGGCCTCCAGATCCATCCATTTACCTAGGAATTTCATATATTTATTGTTTTTTTTTTCAACTTTTATTAGATATTTTCTTCATTTACGTTTCAAGTGTTATACAGAAAGTTCCTTATACCCTCCCCCCTCCCAGCACTGCTCCCCTACCCATCCGCTCTCACTTCTTGGCCCTGGTGTTCCCCTGTATTGGGGCATATAAAGTCTGCATGACCAAGGGGCCTCTCTTCCCACTGATGGCCAACTAGGCCATCCTCTTCTATATATGCAGCTAGAGACATGAGCTCAGGCGGTACTAGTTAGTTCATGGTTATTCTTCCACCTAGAGGGTTGAAGACCCCTTCAGCTCCTTGGGTACTTTCTCTAGCTCTTTCTTCCTTGGGAATCCTGTGTTCCATCTAATAGCTGTCTGTGAGCTTCCACCTCCATGTTTGCTAGGCATTGGTATATTTTCCCCTGAGACAGCTATATCCGGACCCTTTCAGCACTATCTTGCTGGCATATGCTATAGTGTGTATGTTTGGTGGCTGATTGTGGGATGGATCCCTGGCAGCCGCAGTCATTGGGTCCATCCTTTGGAATCAGCTTCACACATGATCTCTTTAACTCTTTCAATGTGTGCTTTGTTCTTAATTCTAGGAAGGGGTGACCTGTCCACGTTTTGGTCTTCCTTCTTCTTGAGTATCATGTGTTTAGTAAATTGTATCTGGGGTAGTATAGGTTTCTGGGCTAATATCCACATATCAGTGAGTACATCTTTTGTGAATGGGTTACTTCACTCAGGATGATGGCTTCCAGATCCATCCATTTGCCTAGGAATTTCATATATTTATTGTTTTTAATAGCTGAGTAGTACTCCATTGTGTAAATATACCAAATTTTTTGTATCCATTCCTCTGTTGAGGGACATCTTGGTTCTTTCCAGTTTCTGGCTATTATGAATATGGCTGCTATGAACATAGTGGAACATGTGTCCTTGTTACCAGATGGAATATCTTCTGGATATATGCCCAGTAGAGGTATTGCAGGATCTTCCGGTAGTACTATGTCCAATATTCTGAGGAACCGCCAGACTAATTTCCAGAGTAGTTGAACCAGCTTGCATTCCCACTAACAATGGAGGAGTGTTCTCCTTTCTCCACATCCACGCCAGCATCTGTTGTCACCTGAATTTTTGATCTTAGCCATTCTTACTGGTGTGAGGTGGAATCTCAGGGTTGTTTTGATCTACATTTCCCTGATGATTAAGGATGTTGAACATTTTTTCAAGTGCTTCTCAGCCATTCGGTATTCCTCAGTTGAGAATTCTTTGTTTAACTCTGTGCCCCACTTTTTAATGNGTCCCCTATCTGATTTAGGATTGGTAAAGATCCTTTCCCAATCCGTTGGTGGCCCTTTTGTCCTGTTGACAGTATCTTTTGTCTTACAGAAGCTTTGCAACTTTATGAGGTCCCATTTGTCAATTCTTGATCTTACAGCACAAGCCTTTGCTGTTTTGTTCAGGAATTTTTCCCCAGTGCCCATATCTTCGAGGCTTTTTCCCACTTTCTCCTCTATACGTTTCAGTGTATCTGGTTTTATGTGGAGGTCCTTCAACCACTTAGACTTGACCTTAGTGCAAGGAGATAAGAATGGATCAATTCCCAGTCTTCTACATGATAGCAGCCAGTTGTGCCAGCACCATTTGTTTAAAAGGCTGTTTTTTTTTCCCCCACTGGATAGTTTTAGCTCCCTTGTCAAAGATCAGGTGACCAGAGGTGTGTGGATTCATTTCTGGGTCTTTCATCCTATTCCATTGATCTACCTGTCTGTTGCTGTACCAGTACCATGCAGTTTTTATTATGATTGCTCTGTAGTACAGCTTGAGGTCAGGCATGGTGATTCCACCGGAGGTTCTTTTATTGTTGAGAAGAGTTTTCACTAGTCTAGGTTTTTTGTTATTCCAGATGAACTTGCTAATTGTTTTTTCTAGATCCTTGAAAAATTGAGTTGGAATTTTGATGGGGCTTGCATTGAATCTGTACATAGCTTTAGGCACGATAGCCATTTTTACTATATTGATTCTGCCAATCCATGAGCAGGGGAGATCCTCCCATCTTCTGAGGTCTTCCTCAATTTCTTTCTTCAGAGACTTGAAGTTCTTGTCATACAAATCTTTCACTTCCTTTGTAAGAGTCACACCAAGATTTTTTATATTGTTACTGACTATTGTGAAGGGTGATGTTTCCCTGATCTCTTTCTCAGCCAGTTTATCGTTTGTATAGAGAAAGGCCATCGATTTGTTTGAGTTAATTCTATATCCAGCTACTGCACTGAAGCTGTTTATCAGGTTTAGGAGTTCTCTGGGGGAGTCTTTGGGGTCACTTATATATACTATCATATCATCTGCAAATAGCGATAATTTGAGTTCTTCCTTTCCAATTTGTATCCCCTTGACCTCCTTTTGTTGTCGAATCGCTCTGGCTAGGACTTCAAGTACTATATTGAATAGGTAGGGAGAAATTGGGCAGCCTTGTCCGGTCCTGATTGTAGTGGGATTGCTTCCAGTTTCTCTCCATTTAGTTTGATGTTGGCCACTGGTTTGCTGTAGATTGCTTTTTATCATGTTTTGGTATGGGCCTTGAATTCCTGATCTTTCCAAGACCTTTATCATGAATGGGTGTTGGATTTTGTCAAATGCTTTCTCAGCATTTAAGGAGATGATCATGTGGATTTTATCTTTGATTTGTTTATATAGTGTATTACGTTGATGGATTTCCGTATATTAAACCATCCCTGCATTCCTGGGATGAAGCCTACTTGGTCATGATGGATGATCGTTTTGATGTGTTCTTGGATTGGGTTGGCGAGAATTTTGTTGAGTATTTTTGCGTCGATATTCATAAGGGAAATTGGTCTGAAGTTCTCTATCTTTGTTGTGTCTTTATGTGGTTTAGGTAACAGAGTAATTGTGGCTTCATAGAATGAATTGGGTAGTGTACCTTCAGATTCTATTTTGTTGAATAGTTTGAGAAGAACTGGAACTATGTCTTCTCTGAAGGTCTGATAGAACTCTGCACTAAACCCATCAGGTCCTGGGCTTTTTTTGGTTGGGAGACTATTAATGACTGCTTCTATTTCTTTAGGAGATATAGGGTTGTTTAGGTCATTAATCTGATCCTGGTTTAACTTTGGAACTTGGTATTTATTAAGCAATATTAAAGAACAGTAATTGTTGCTTCCTGTCATTTTTGTTTTTAGGGTTGGGATTCTGTTCTTGTGGCTGTCTTCTTTTAGGTTTGTTGAAGGATTACTTTCTTGCTTTTTCTAGGGCAGAGTTTCTGTCCTTGTATTGGTGTTTTTCTGTTATTATCCTTTGAAGGGCTGGATTCCTGGAAAGATATTGTGTGAATTTGAATTTGTGGTGGAATACTTTGGTTTCTCCGTCTATGATAAATGAGTTTTGCTGGGTATAGTAGCCTGGGCTGGCATTTGTGTTTTCTTAGTGTCTGTACAATCTCTGTCCATGATCTTCTGGCTTTCATAGTCTCTGGTGAGAAGTCTGGAGTAATTCTAATAGGCCTGCCTTTATATGTTACTTGACCTTTTTTCCTTACTGCTTAATATTCTCTCTTTATTTAGTGCGTTTGTTGTTCTGGTTATTATGTGTCGGGAGGAATTTCCCTTCTGGTCCAGCCTATTTGGAGTTCTGTAGGCTTCTTGTATGTTTATGGGCATCTCATTCTTTAGGTATGGAAAGTTTTATTCTATAATTTTGTTGAAGATATTTGCTGGCCCTTTAGTTTGTGAGTCTTCCTTCTCATCTACTCCTATTATCTTTAAGTTTGGTCTTCTCATTGTGTCCTGGATTTCCTGGATATTTTGCGTTAGGATCTTTTTGCACTTAGCATTTTCTTTGATTGTCTTGTCTATGCTCCCTATAGAATCTTCTGTGCCTGAGATTCTCTCTTCTATTTCTTGTATTCCGTTGCTGACGCTCATATCTATGGTTCCTGATTTTTTTCCGATGGTTTCTATCTCCAGGGTTATCTCCTTTTGGTTTTTCTTAATTGTTTCAACTTCCATTTTTAGGTCCTGGATGGCTTTGTTGAATTCAATCGCCTGTTTGGTATTGTTTTCCTTTATCTCTCTAAGTTTTTTATCTGTGATTTCTTGCATTTCCTTCTTATAGTCCTCCATCATCATCATGACGAGTGACTTTATATCCATGTCCTGCTTTTCTTGTGTGCTGTTGTATCTAGGACTTGATGTGGTGGGTGAGTTTGGATATGGTGATGCCAAGTACCCTTGGATTCTGTTGCTTCTGTTCTTACGCTTGCCTCCTGCCATCTCTGCCCGAGGAGACCTGGCATTGGTGCAGACCAGAAAGGACCCGCTGTTCTGCCCTGGGCCTTTATCAATCTCCTGGCTGGTGTCTCAAGTTCCCCGAGATTGGGCCGGAACAGAGATTGTGTTCCCCTGCTCACCTCAGGTCCCGAGATAGCTTTGGGAGTTTTGAAAGAGCCTAGGAGAGTGCACAGCGCCTGTGGCTCGAGCCCTGAGCTCCCTATGTGATCTTAAAATCCTGGGGTGTGGGGAGCACTGGACACACCCTAGCTGTGTCTGCTGGGCTCAGAGGAAAGATGGCGGGGTGGGGGGTGTTCTGGCTGTGAGAGGCCCAGCCTCCGCTGTGGAGGAGTTCCTCGGTTCCTGCCCCTGAGGGCAACCGCTCCCCCACTGCTCCCAAAACCAGGGCTGCACTCCACTCACGTGTAACCCTGATGTGATCTTAAAGTCCTGGGGTGTGGGGAGCACTGGAAAGGCCCTAGCTGCATCCGCTGGGCTCAGAGGAAAGATAGTGGGGCAGGAATGCACTTTCATAAGTCTTCATAACCTATGTATATTGTGATGTGTTCACAAAAGTCAAGTTATGGAAAGACCCTGGGTTTCAACAGGTGGATGCACTAGAATAAATGAAAAAGAAACATTTCTTTGCACTAGATTGGAATTATTTCAGAAAAATGCAAGAGGTAAAAATGCAGAATTGTGGAATCAAGTTTAAAAGTATACATTCATAATAAAATGCCTATACCCAAGTCTGAAGAATATTTGCAGAAGAGGGACCAGTATTATAAGGGCTCTTATTATAAAGGACAAAGGAACAGAATTTTCTGTGAGATTTTGTCTCATAGGAACCTGAAAAGAAACACTCATTAAAGTCTCACCAACATGATTACTCAAGAATGATCTGAACAAGGACAACAATGGACTGGGAAAAGTCAAGGAGTCCTCAACCCTGCACAAAGAACTGTTGACAACTAAAGAATGTTTGGAGCAGAAGAAATAGTCTTCCCTAAGAAGACCATGCCCATTGATTATCCAGTACCAAATGGTCAGCCCTGAAAACATATGAATGGTTAAGGGCATATTTAGGAAGATATACGTATGCATGTAACTATAATCAATGAGAAAGAAGTCATGAATTTCAAAGAGGAACAGGAGGAGTATATTAGAAGGTTTAGATAGAAGAAAGAGAAGGGAGAAATAAGGTGAGACTTTAATGAGTGTTTCTTTTCAGGTTCCTTTGAGACAAAATCTCACAGAAAATTCCAATCACAAAAAAACAAAGGGAATTTAAAGTGTTAAAAAAGAAGAAAATTTTAATTAAAAAGGAGATAAACAAATATACATCATCAGTCATAAATTAGAACATCATAATATCACTTGCAAATTGATGAAAATTAAGTGAAAAATGCCAGACTGAAAGGCTAACAGATCCTTTTTTCTCTCATTTGCAGAACAGAAGTTGGGCAGGGGAGGGAGAAAGGAAATTTGAATGTTCAAGTATGAAAGTTTCAGTGTGAATATTTAAAAACACATAAGAACCAGCATGAAGTGTATATAAGGGATTGATGAAGGAAATGGAGTGGGTAAATGTGACCAAAACATATACAATCTATTTATTAAATGTCATAATGAAATTTGTTATTTGGTATAATATATCTGCATGAAGATGAAGAAGAGAAAGAGAAGATCAAAAAGGAAGAAACACGTATGACTAATCTACAATGAATATTTTATATGTAAAATTGTAGACTACAAGGTATTTATGTGGTAAATCATTTTCAAGAAGCTTTAATACATGTATATCATAAACTTTGCTTTAAAATTATGTAACTTTTTTTCACTCTCAAAAGTAAAGATGTCACTTTGTCATTTGTAATTTATTTTTTAAATTGTTTATATTATTATGAATTTACATGTAATAGCTGATGTAGCTAATGATGTGGCTGATGCACTGACAATTTCAAGAGGCTACAGAATTTTAATAAAGATAATTTAAACACAATTTATGTTATGGATGTTGAAGGTTATTTTTTATTTATCTGGGACATTAAAAATGTTTCCTAGAACATAAGTATTTGAATGTAGCAGGTTAAGAAAATAAACTATTAGAAGGCAAATACCTGTGGTTCACCAAGTCCAGGGAACTTTTATTTATTCACAGCCTATTTCTATAAAGATTCAACAATACAAATACAATTTATGACCCTAAAATTAGTGAGATTGAAGTTTCTATAAAAAGTCATTCAAAAATATCCCTTAGATATGAATAAATTTGATAACTTTTTATCAGATTTTTAAAAGTAGAGCAGGGCGGGGGGAGGGTATAGAGGACTTTAAGAATAGCATTTGATTCCACTATGTTCATAGCAGCCTTATTCATAATAGCCAGAAGCTGGAAAGAACCCAGATGTCCCTCAACAGAGGAATGGATACAAAAAATTTGGTACATTTACATAATGGAGTACTACTCAGCTATTAGAAACAATGAATATATGAAATTCCTAGGCAAATGGATGGATCTGGAGGATTTCATCCTGAGTGAGGTAACCCAATCACAAAAGAACTCACATAACATGTACTCACTGATATGTGGATACTAGCCCAGAAGCCTAGACTACCCAAGATACAATTTACTAAACACATGAAACTCAAGAACAATGAAGTTCAAAATGTGGTCTCTTCGCCCTTTCCTAGAATTAAGAACAAAGCACACTTTGAAGGAGTTACAGAGATCATGTGTGAAGCTGAATCAAAAGGATGGACCAACCAGTGATGGCGGCTGCCAGGGATCCTTCCCATAATCAGCCACCAAAATAAACACTATAGCATATGCCAGCAAGATAATGCTGAAAGGGACCTGATATAGCTGTCTCGTGGGAGGCTATACCAGTGCCTGGCAAACACGGAAGTGGT
>LR753311.1:199043-211543 GCA_902729485.2 Mus minutoides
CAGGGATGCGGGAGGGTAAGGGAAATTTCTGGATAAAATTTGAAATGTAAATGAAGAAAATATCTAATAAAGAGAAAAAAATTTAAAAAAAGAATAGCATTTGAAATGTAAATGAAGAAAATATCTAATAAAAAATTTGTAAAAAAAAAAAAAGTAGAAACCAACTCCAATGCTCCTCACAGTGTTCAATGTGATAGGAAAGGAATGAACCCTTCTAATATTCTTTAACAAATGTATAATTAAAAAAAAAATAGTTTGAACACAGATACCCTGAACAGGTAGACAGTGATTTCTCCCAAGATGCAGATTATTAAATGAAAATCTTTGCATCAGGAATTGGATTCTTGTTGGTTTGAAAATATATGGCCCCCATAGATTCATGTGTTTAAATATTTGGCTCATAGAGAATGGCATTACTAAGAGGTGTGGCCTTGTTGCATAGTGTATCAATGTGTGGGTGGGTATTGTGATCGCCTCTGCTCAAGCTCCTACAAGTGTAAAATTCCAGTTTCCTTCTGACTGCCTTCAGATCAACATATAGAACTCTCAGTTCCTTTAGCTACAGTCCAGAAATGCAGAGCACACCTAGATCTTGAGGCAAGAAAATAGCATGCCTTTGATCTTGAGGTTGGAAGACATAGGATTTTGACCTGAAACTTGAAACGGGATAACACATACTTTAGATACAGATTGAAGCAAATGTTTAATCCACATCTTGAGGCACAGTGGCCATGCTTATGAAGTTTTATAATAAAAAGAATTAAAGAAAAACTTAGGTCCAGGTGTGGTGGTACATGCTTTTAATCCCAGTGGAAAGAGCCTTTAATCCTAGTCCTCAAGAGACAGAGGTGTGTAGTTCTCTAAATTCAAGGCTAGTTTTATCTATAGATTAAAGTTTTAATACATCTAAAGTTCCATGACAGCCAAACTTAGGCAATGAAATAAACCAATGAAGAGAGAAAGCTAGTGGAATTGTAATTGAATAAGGGAACCAAGTTCTAGAATCAGCAAGCAGCAGAACTTGGAAGTTTCTATGAAGTGGTTCTGGTTTTAGAATCAAGGATAGAATCTTCCTTCATGATTAAGAAAAGCAGGTGAGACCAGGCATGTGGCAGGGATGTTCCCACATGGATGACCAGAGACACCATTGTATGAAGCTGTGAAGATGGTACTTGGATTCCCTTGGAGACTCAAAGAGGTTAAATGTTCCAAAGCTGTGGAATCCCTGCCAAGAAAAGCTTATTAACAGGGAGTGGAAACAGCCTGAGAGAAAGAAGTGTGTTTGTAGCCATCAAAGCTGAAAGGAGTTGGACATATGAAAAGATGCACAATCTGGAATTTGATCAGATGGTTTTCTGTCTTGCTTTGGTCTGGTATTTCTTCACTGTGCTCCTTTCGCTATGTTTTTGGTAATTCCTGTGCCATGATCTATTGGAAATATGTGAGTTGCTATTTGATTTTATACAGGATTATAGTTAAGAGATTGTATGGATATCAGAAGAGACTTTGGAATTTTAAATGTTGTTGAGACTTAAGTGGATTTTTGAAATTGGGTTAAATGCATTTTGCATTATGTTGGGGCTACAAATCTACAGGGGGCACGGAATGAAATGTGATGGCTTGACTAGGGATTGCCCTCATAGATCATGTCTTTTAATGTTTAGTCCATAGGGAATGGCACTTTTAGGAGGTGTGGCTTTTTTGGAGTGGATATGGCCTTTTGGAGGAAGTGTGTTATTGTGTATGTGTGTGTCTATGGGGGAAGTTTGACTTCTCCTATGTTCAAGCTCCACCCAGTGTGGAATTCCAGTTTCCTCCTGGCTTCCTTTGGATCAAGATGTAGAACTCTCCTCTCCTTCAGTACCATGTCAGTACACCTGTACACTGTTTCCTGCCATGATGATAGTGGACTAAATCTCTAAAACAGTAAGCCAGCCCAACTTACATGTTTGCATTTATAAGAGTTGCCTTGTTCATGGTGTTTCTTGACAGCAATCAAATTGTAATGAAGACAGATTCCTCCCCATCAGTTTTTGGTCAAGGGTTCTATAGCTGCTTCCCAAACAACACAGACTACTCTCATTGCTCTTAGTTATCTACTGTTACTAGATACTAAAACCACATTGCTGACAATTCCACTCACTACTTGCAGAACAGAGTCTGAAACTAACCTTTAAATATTTTTCTGCTGGCTAACTTTCATGGCTCTGATAGGTGTGGCAAATGCTCCAGTGAGAGAAAGGTCACTAAGAGTATTACCAAGTAGCAAACCCTATTTGTTATGATATCAACCTGCCCGACAAAATGTATCCACTGCTGCAATAGTAGCATGCACATTGTTATGATTATAACTACTTCTATATCAAACATAAGTCCTGGTTTGCACCAGGGAATTATTGCCTGGATTGTAAAACTAGTCAAACCTCCATAGGTCAGAGTTCATAGGCATAAGTAGGGGAATTTACTCCTGTTGTCTTGATAAATAGACAGCTTGTCAGTGTCTTCTAAATATTTATGTTTACACACTCTTAGATTAGACCTGCCCTCAACCTTCCCTCTGCAGTGGCTAGCAGTTAATTCAGGGACTCATAACTAGGGTTAGGCATAAATGACAATTTTATGTCCAAACCAAAATAAAACTCCTATATCTATCCTTCAGCAACCCCAATGGTCTGAGAACATTTTAAAAGAGCAGGCAGAAGAGTTTTGTGAAGTGCTGTCTTCTGGACATGACATAACATGACCATTGTACCCATGACCTCACTGCAGTTATGACTGCATGTACAACATCTTCACAAGACCAGTCAACATTCCAGTAGACATCAGAAATTGGATTCAATAGTTTGCCAAAGGTGAGGAGACATGAACAAAGAATTAGAATATGTTGTGAGTCCATGGAGGAATAGAGGAGAGGATTTGCATGTTAAAAATTATTAACATATATTGTTTACATGTATGCCATTATTAAATCATAATACATAGTTTTAAATTTTATTTTTTGATCTTATGAACCCATGTGGATATTGAAGGAGAGAGAAGATGAAACACAAAGCAATGGTCCGTAGTAATCTGTAATTATAATCATGTTTTTACTTTTTTTTTTTTTCTAGATTTTCTTTTCCTGCCTCTTACTTCAAGGGGATAGATGACCTTGATATTTGATAGGGATATCTGAAAGATAAGATATCTCATATTACTGGTTTCTTTTCTGAACATCGGTCTTCTATGTGCTCATTTTTTTTAAAAAGTAAGAAAAAGAAGTGGCTACTGCTATTTGCTGGGTGGGGTGAGCCTTCATCAGATCAGGAACCTTAAAAACTTGACCTTTCATTTTAACTACAGTTTGTATTCTAAAAACCAAAATTTTGCCTTTGATGTATATGCATGGAGCATGTCCTCCATCCCCAGAATTTAGTCTATTTAAGGAATATTTCCATCATGGTGGGGTGCTTTCTCTTTCGCAGTTTAAATTCTTTCTGCTAAAGAGAGTGTAAGGTTTGTATTTTCTTATATCGAGGCAGATGTGCATAGTAGGATGATTGTTGCTGTGTACTTTTAGAAAAAATAAGTGCTTTTAGTCCAGGGCCAAGATGTGGGAGCGGGGGAGGGGGGAGCAGGGCGGGGACGGGGAGAGTATAGGGAACTTTCTGGATAACACTTGAAATGTAAATGAAGAAATTAGCTAATGAAAGTTGGAAAAAAACTTACACTATATTAAGAGGCAGTACAATAATACTAGATGTTGGTCTATCTTGGGACCAGTGATCTTGTTTTTGTGGGCTTTAGTTTTCTCATCTCTGAATGGCAGATAGTGAAGCCTGGATGATGTCAGAATGGGAACCTAGAGATTTGATCATGCTTCTGCTCACTGCTCTCTGTAGGGTGTGACTCCTGTTGTTGTCATAATCTCTCGCCCACTTTCTCCCTGAGATTTTGTGTGATTTGAGCCGTGGGTAGAGAAAGCATAGCCAGTCTGCTGGTGATTAAACTTTCAAGGAAATGAAATGTAGTCTTTCTAAAAAAAAAAACCAAAAAACAAAAAAACTGGGGAGATTCCTAGACTTTCCTGTTTCTAGAAGAAAGATTTGGAAGGTGGTAAGATGAAAAAAATGTTACGAGAAAATATGCTGGAAAAATCCTTTATGTCACTGCTGGAGAGAAATGTGGCTGGTTATATGATTCATTTCCTCAGTCAAGGTATGAGAAGATGTTAGTTGGAATCTGAAAAAGTCATTGCTACATCTGGCAAGAGAGGAAATCTGAGTGATCATCAATTACTATCTGGAATTTGAACATCTTTGGCAATCTCAATGCTAAAGTCACCTTGGACTGCATTAAAAATATCATAGAAGACCAGCTCAGAAAAAAAGGCATTGTTCTTATATATCTGGAGTACAGACGTCTAAGATGAAGTGCCAGCCTTCTTGTAAGTCCACCTTCTCTGTTTTATACTACTAATGTTTTCCACCATGTCCTCACATAAGGGAAACAGAAAGCAAATCTACAAGCCCACTTTCATAAAAGCACAGTTCTATTTTTGTAAGCATATTAATTCTTTTTGCATTGCTGTGACAAAAATGCTTGTAAGAAAGAAGATAAGGGAATAAAGTTTGGTGCATAGCTTCTGAAAGATTCCATTCCACCATTGTGAAGAAGGCAGGGCAAAGTATGAAGTCCATGGTAGCAGAAGCATGTGGCAAAGAGTGAGCTATTCACATCATGACTGAGAAGGGATTAGATGGTACCCATAACCAAGGACTATGCTATAATAAAAAATCTCCCTCAGCAATCTGCTTCTTGGAAGTAGGCTCTATCTTCTGAAAGTTGCATAACCTTCCATGATAGAACCATCAGGTGGGTACCAAACATTCAAAATATGAACTTATGGGGGACATTTCAAACCACTATAGTGGAGTTTATCTTGATGAATCAGTACTTCCCTGACCTAAGCACTTCCCCCAAGGCTTCACCCTCCCCTTAGAAGTTAAGATTTTAATGCATAAATTTTGTAGGAATATGTTTCAGAGATATAATCTATAGCATTATTTGAGAAAATTGTAAAGTAGAACTGTGATATTAAAAATAAATTACCTAAGCAAATATCTATGTTACTATAATAAGTTCTATAAATACTAATATCCTAAGAGTAAATATTAGGCAGTAATTATATAAGCATGTAGTATATATTCAAGAAATATATATTTCAATGTGTATCTCATTATTTTGCTGAGTATTTATGTCCTGTATTCATATTGAAGACTGAATTTAGGGTCTTGATCATGCTAAGTACAACTTCTACCACTGAACTGCACCCCCACTCCAAGCATTCATACTCAAATACATAAAAACACCATTATTAGTGTTAACATTCCCAGCTTAGCTAGCATTTTTCTAAGTACTGGCTGCTTGTAGAGACAGACAATTACCAAAATAGTTGATATATCAATTTCTTCCACAGATTTGCTTCAAAAGTGGTAAACACTAGATGAACCATTTCCTAGTATAAAAAGCAAACCTTCCAAGAATAAAGTCCACTCCCTTATCCTTGGTTTGTTTTTCTGGTACTGAGAAATTCTGTGGTTCAGAAACCTGAGACCAGAAAACACACAGCTATTACAAATGCTGACCTGGGTCCTAGGAATGTGTAGTTGCAATTCATACCATTTTGTCCAGAGGGTACATATCTTCCATAATATTTATTCTATATCTTCTGCATTAGAGAAGCGATGGTTAAGGACTGGTCCAGTTCCTGAACTAAGCTAACATTAAGGAGATCTTAGACATTGGATCATAAAATATCACTAAATCCTTATGTCTTCATTGTCCTCTGTTTGTAAGTTGTATGTCATGAAAAAAGAGACAAAAATCAAGAGACTGGCATTAGTATTTTCTGACTTGGTGACCCTGACTTTCTAGATGTCATTGGGAGACAGAACCACCTTTCTGTACAGCAGACTCTACTATTGTGGTATGTCTGGAAAGAGATAGGGTGCAATCTGATGTATTCGGGCATGCCAATGCCAAAACCACATCTTGTGATTCAGGTTTATTATTTCTGGAGGAAGAAAATTTCAAGTTCAAATTCTGTTTAGTTTACACAAGGCACTTAAAGCTATCTTATACTAACTTCCTGAAATCCTGTCTCAAAGAGTAGAAAATAAAAACAATAAAAAAGAGAAATGAAGGTATAACTTTGTCATAGACCATGTGTCCAGCATGCCAAAGACTGGGGCTGGAGGTAAAGCAAAGTTGGGTAATTAAGGTAGGGGCTTCAAGGAGGAAATTTGACACTTTTACAGAAAGTCATTAGAATATTTCGGTGTAAATTTTTCTTTGTGGAGAAGAAGGAAGATAGAGATAGACATTAAACCCAGGACATTATGCATGCACTCATGCTAGACTTCCATTTTTTGAAATTTCAGTGAGTTGGATTTTTCTACTGAAGCTGCTTATCAGTTTGACTTCAAGTTTATCAGATATTCAGTTTTTCAATTTTGATAATATCTTGTGGTTACTTGTAAGAACTTTGGGTTTCAGTAGCTCTTTCATGACCACCAAGTGGAATGATTCTGTATTGCTCTTGATTGACAGGGACTGATGCACTCATAAAAGCAAATATTTTCACTAAGGGAGCCCTTTCCATGGATCATGCCTTGTGTCGAGAGCATCATGTGGGTTACCACATTTATTCCCTGTGTGACCCTGGAATCACTTCCTTAGTTTCAGAGAAGATACAGAAATTAAAGGAACTCCATAGCAGAATAAAATTTGACTTAGGATCCCCAAAGTTTAGTTTATTATGTGAACATCTGTATTTGTTTTCAGGCATTCTAGAAAATGATTTGTTTGTGATTGCTTTCTATGATGAATAAGAATTTCTATTTTATGGAAACAAGTTATGGAGGGGATTCACAATCATTTTGCAGCTAGAAATATGAATCTCCTATACCACTATGAAATATATAGACTTAAAAGTCTAATGCTAATGTACAATGATGATATAAAAATTAAAAAAAATAGTTATCATTCCAAAATGATACTGATTCATATGCTAGTATAAGTAGATTATTCATTTCTTTAAATGAAATGTATTTTGCATCTTGAGAAACAAAAGACTTAGAGTACTTCATTAGTTCAACCATTGTTTACCCATCCATCCATCTATCCATCCATCCATCCATCCATCCATCCATCCACCCATCCATCTACCCACACACCCACTCATCCATATATGCTGAAGATCCAAACTCTAGTCCTCAGATGTACACGGCAAGAACTTTTCACATGTTGCATTTAAACAGTTCATATGAACAGAGAATACTGGAGCAGATCATTACAGTGGTTTTTATCAAGTGTCTGGGGCTGAACAAGGGGATGATGATAGAAGTAGCATGAAAAGTGAGAGGCAAGAAAGAACAGGTGAACCCACTGTTCAACAAGAAGTGAGGATATAGAGTTATGGGGCTGAAGAGTGAAGTGCAAACAGGACTTCTGAGTTTCTATGTTGCAGTGCCAAGCCCTGCAACACAAGTTCTGTGGATACATGAGCCTGGGCAGTCATTTCCTGCAGCCAGGTCTTGGGGGGATTCCAACTGCTCAGCCCTATGAAGGCAAGTTGGCTGTAAAAGTCACCCCTTTTATGATTTGAATAGGAGACCCATCAACTGGTGGTATTTGACATTTACCTTTCCAAGGGTGCCAAGTTTTCTCTAACCCTAGTGATAGTGGTTGCAGGGTGTGGATGGAAAGAGGGAAGTCCTCATCAGCTTTCATTCTCTGGACATTTAGTCAATAATTCTCAGCTTCCATTTTGAATATGATTTTTATCTCTGATGGCCTTTAAAAAAAACAACATTGCAAGAAAAACAGAACTATAGAACAAAATGTACTCAAGGTTGCTTAACTATGAAAAGATTGATTATTTCAAGTACATCGCCTCTGAAGGAAACCAAGCAGGACTATATCAAGTGAAAAATATACCTCAAGGGAAGATAACAAGAGTTTGAAAGCCAGGTGTGGTGGCACACACCTTTAATCCCAGCACTTGGGAGGCAGAGGCAGGCAGATTTCTGAGTTCGAGGCCAGCCTGATCTACAAAGTGAGTTCCAGGACAGCCAGGGTATACAGAGAAACCCTGTCTCAAAAAAACCAAAAAAAAAAAAAAAAAAAAAAAAAAAAAAAAAAAAAAAAAAAAAAAAAAAAAAAAAAAAAAAAAAAAAAAAAAAAAAAAAAAAAAAAAAAAAAAAAAAAAAAGAGTTTGAAGAGGCATTAATGAATCTGATAAATGAAGAACTTTAAATAATTAATTTTATTGTGACTATTATATATAAATTGTTATTATTATATATTATTTAATATACTATTAATTATAAACATATATTTTAATTTTAGTTTTATGTACATGTATCTTTGTGGGCATATGTGCTCATGAATACTGATTCCTTCAAGACTAGAAAAGATATGAGATATTTGGGGGATAGATTGAGCAGGCCAGTGCTGGAGCTAGTAATCAATCTTTGGTTCTTTGCAGGAGCAGTAAGAAATCTTAACTGCTAAGCCATGTCTCCAGCCCCCATTTCATTGTCTTAATCAAATGTATGATTTTCCCAGAATATTATGTCTATATTCATTATCTTAGTTTCATTTTTCTTTCTGTGATAGAACACAGTCACAAAAGCAACCTGTGAAGGAAAGATTTTTTCTTACCTGATAGGTTACAGTCACTCAGGAGGCAAGTCAAGGCAGGAACGCAAGCACGGCAGGAACCTGAAGAAAGGAACTGAAGCTGAGACCAAGGAGGACTCCTACTTATTGACTTGCTTCTTCTGGTTTGTTGAGTTTTCTTTCCAATAGTATCCCTTTCCCAGTGGTGACACCACCTACAGTGACTGGGCCCTCCTGTTTCAAACGTTTTTCAAGAAAATGAGCTAGAGGTTTGCCTACAGACAAATAAGGCATTTTCTCAGTTGAGGTTCCCTCTTTTCAGATGAGTCTAGTTTGTGTCAAGCTGACAAAGAACCTAACAAAAAAAAACCCAAAACAAAACAATCACATCAAATGTGAGTCCTATCTTCGGGTCTCAGACAAGCTGCTCAGTGTCTCTGAAGGGAAGCCCCAATGATATCTAAGTTCAGAACCCTGAATGTGGTTGACATGCACTGTAACTACACTCTGTTGTTACCAGCAGATGTCACTGTTTACAAGTAAAACTCCAGCAGCCCCTCAATGCTTTTACATTCGTTTAATTTGCATTTTCTTATTCTAAAACAAGACAAGCTCACTCAGTTTCTTGTAAAGCCGTATCATGTCATAATTTTTCTTCTGGAAAGAACAGTGTGTCCTCTAAGGAAGAATTATACATGTGAACAGAGACACACTTTTTCTAAATTTAGCTACACTATGAAGGCCCATCAGAAAAATAAATATCACTGGGTATGGTAGCACATATTATCAGTTCCTGCACTGAAAGGCTGAGGTAAGAGGATCAGAGTTTGAGGTCATCTCAAGTATATAGCAAGACTCTGTCTCAGTAGTAAGGATAATAATAACTGCAGAACACCTACTGATCATCTCAGGTTAGGTTCTGTGATTAGAAGTATCCAGAACCAGATGAAAAGCTCTCCTCTAGGATTTTGAAACCTCTTCTGAAGAGATTAGACTCAAACAATGCAGTACCTTAAAATGTTTGCAGTCGTCGTGAAGTAAAAAATGAGTATTATTTTTTCTTAGGAAGATTGGAATTTATTAATGGTGAGAGTAGGTGGAAGAATTTAAGAATGGATGAAAATCTAAAGTGTGTTTTCATCTGGTTCACAGTGGAAAAGTACTGTTTATTGTGTTGTTTTTGCTGAGAGATGAAAAGATATATTTAGATAATATAGCTAATGCAGTTATGAAAAATGAAATGGATTTTGGGGTGCTGTTATAGGATCTGGGAGTAAGAACAGAAATGTCATTGGTGATCAGCCAAGTGAGCCTGTAATCTCTCTGCTTGGGAGGCTGAGGCAGGGAGATTGTTTCAATCCCAAACTCAGTCTAGACTTCCTAGTGAGTTTACAATAGGCTGAACTACAATGTGAGAACCCACCTTACAGCAAAGTGAACCAAACCAAAACATAACCAAACAACAACAAAAAAATAACAAAAATAAATACATGAAAGGAAGTGAGATACAAGGAAAGAGCCAGTTATGTCAGCCTACTGTCCAGGTACAATCATTCTGTCTTCTTGTCTTTTCAATCCAACATCTGATCACAAGGTCAAATACTAAAACAACATCTTTAATTTCAAGGCCATTTCAAGAAACTCTAGGATAGAGCCGGGCGTGGTGGCACACGCCTTTAATCCCAGCACTTGGGAGGCAGAGGCAGGCGGATTTCTGAGTTTGAGGCCAGCCTGGTCTACAAAGTGAGTGCCAGGACAGCCAGAGCTACACAGAGAAACCCTGTCTTGAAAAACCAAAAAAAACAAACAAACAAAAAAAAAAAACTAAAGAAACTCTAGGATATATGAATGTTGTAGGTATACAAAAAAGAGAGTGATTTGAAGTTCATGAGCTAGGTTGACAGAGACAGAGAATGACTTGGATTGGAGCATGTTTAGTCAATGCTAACCATCTTAACTGAAACTGACCTGGGCCAGTCTGCCAGATCTGGGAACATCTAGAGTTTGAAAATGGAATCCTGTCCAGAACTATATTCAGTAGTCAGGAACCTCAAAGCAGAAACATAAACAGGGAAGACAAAGAGAAGACCCCAAGTTGTAATGTCTTTAGGAGTCACGTCATCCTATTAAATTACACACATGTTATATATTGAATAAGGTTTGTCAAAAACTCACATTAGCATTTGACAGATGTAGGACCTGTGACAGATGACTAAGTCATTAAGAGGGGGCTGGATATAGTTGCTAGAATAGGTCAGTATAAACCAGCCTCACTCACCTTGCTTGTGTCTCTTCTACCATAACCAATTATTCTGCCCTGTTAAAAATCTCCACTGCTTTGCCAGGCACAGCCACTCAATCCTGGATTTCCAACTTTGAGAACCAAGGATTTATAACTTATTCAGGTTCATGTATCCAACAGAAAATTGAGAAATAGCTAGGCATCTCTCCCTGGTGTGATATGGTCTTAAATTTTTAAATTCCTTTTAATTCCCAAGCCTTGTTGCATTCATATCATCGGGGAGCCTTGAATCTGCATTTCTCCACTCATTCCATGGTGCTATAGTTTGGGTGTAGAATGTCTCTGAAAGGTTCTGTATGCTGCAGCCACTGGTACTACTGAAGAAAGGTATTTTCAGGAAGTAGAGCCTAGTGGACGGAAGTTGCATCATTGAGAGTATGTTCTTGAAGGAGATATTGGGACCCTAGCTTTTCCTTTATCTCTTTGCTTTCTGGCCCCAAGGTGAGCAGCCTTGCCAAACCCTCCTCCCATGATGTGGTCCTTCACCATAAAAAAGCAAGAGGGACATCTGCCCATAGATTGAAATCTCTGACATGTCCAGTCAAAGCAAATCTTTCTTATCACCCCAGATATTTTATCACAATGATAGAAAGGTGACTAACACACAGTTTCACCAAAATTATCTGATACCTCCAAATGTTCCTCTTTCAGGAACCACTTTATAATCCCTTTAGATCTCTGTAACATTGACATTTCAATATAAAAGATCCTGATCTCCATATAAGGTACTTTCTGAAGAGGGGGGGATGTGGCAATAAATTTAATAAATACATATTTGTTCCCAAAATGTCCTTCCCTTTCTTTCTCACATGGTTTCTCTCTAACCTTGACAAGCTCTTCAATACACATGCTCCTTAGTTTGTTTCCTGTGTGTTGGGGATGAATTCTACTTTTCATGGTGGAGTGAGATAGTAGAAATAATTTATATCAAATTTCATGAAATTGTATAGTTAATAAGCATGATAGCACTAGCTCAGTGTTTTCCTTTCACCCCTGTCTTGGGGAGTTTGAGAAAATACCTGGTAAGAGAGGGAACAAGGTGATGATGATCATGAATATTTTGTTTTACCTGGGCTGGAGCGATAGCTTAGCAATTAAGAGTAGTGGCTGTTCTTCTAGAGGACCTAGATTCCTGGGGAATCTGATACCTTCTTCTGAATTCTTCAGGCATCAGTCATACTGGTGATGAACAGAACATCTATTTACATAAAATGGAAAAAATAAAACTGTATCATTTGACTAGAGATAAGAAACTGATGGGCATGAATGTCACATCTCTGATCTGTTGAGTGGGTGTTCAATAAGAGTCAGTAGTTCTGTTTAAACCACATGTACTTAATTTGCACTCAGAGAAAGCTGGTGGAATTATTCAGACCAACTGAAAATTAGAAAATAGGATGCCAACAAGGCCAAGGTTGTAAGAACACTGAGCTATCAATCATAAATTAGCTAAAGAGGTCACTTTTATTGATAGCAAACTGTTGTTATGCAGAAATATTTAAAAATTTCTTTCAGAGCTTGAATTTTATTTTTC
>LR753311.1:216543-244660 GCA_902729485.2 Mus minutoides
AAATTAAAATATCTAATAAAAAATGCTGAAAAAAAGAATGTAAACCTATTTATCTCTTCTACCTTTAAGAAAATATTGTTATAAATATTTTTAAAGAAGAGATATTGTCTTTTTCAAAAGGAAAATATGTTTTATTTAGCTTTTTAACTTGCTACATGAGAGATAGTTAAATAAACTGTAAGACATACAAATACAGAAATAATTATAATTATTGCTGGAGAAAGAGGGAAATACTTATATGTTAATAAGCAAAATAAAGATGAGCTTAATAGCACATATAGTCCCAGTTGCAAGGAAACTGTTCTGTCCTCTGAGGAGAGTTGGACCATACAGCAAGACCCTGAGTCAAAATTATAGATAGATGAATGATAGATTGATGGATAAGTAGATGATAGATATATAGATAGACAGATAGATTATAGACAGGTAGACAAAAAAAATGATAAAAAGATCTCCCAAGAGCAATTTTAAATTAATATAAAGGAAAACCACATGCAGACTTGTGAGGCACCGAGTCATGATTGCTAAAGGTGACTTAAGAAACAAGGTATTGGGGTTCCTTCCGGTCAGCGCCAGCACTGAGCCACTTTGAGTCTGAAGTCTGCAGACAGTCCAATGGTCTCTAGAGGACTCTCCACCCCAAAGGTGCCCTAGCACACCCAGTATCTTAGGATCGCTGATGAGTGGAACACAACATCTGTTCCAATAGAAGCAAGGGTGCCTGGGGCAGGCTGGAGCACAGACACAGGAAGCCCTTCCAATATGTGTCTCGGGTTTCTTCCAGTCGGTGCTGGCCTACCTTGGTTTAGAACTCAGCAGACAGCCCCACAGCAATCAAAGAAAATGGAAATGCAAAAAGGTCCTAACCCAAAACATCCAGGAAATCCAGGACAAAATGAGAAGACCGAACCTAAGGATAATAGGTATCCTACTAGAAGGAAGATTTCCAACTTAAAGGGCCAGTAAATATCTTCAACAAAATTATAGAAGAAAACTTCCCTAACCTAAAGAAAGAGATGCTCATGAACATACACGAAGCCTACAGAACTCCAAATAGATTGGACCAGAAAAGAAATTCCTCCCATCATATAATAATAAAAACACCAAATGCACTAAACAAAGAAAGAATTTTAAAAGCAGTAAGGGAAAAGGGTCAAGTAACATATAAAGGCAGACCTATGGGAATTACACCAGACTTCTCACCAGAAACTACGAATGCCAGAAGATCATGGGCAGATGTCATATAGACCCAAAGAGAGCACAAATGCGAGCCCAGGCTACTATACCCAGCAAAACTCTCAATCAGCATAGATGAAGAAAACAAGATATTCCATAACAAAACCATATTTACACTATATCTTTCCAGAAATCCAGCCCTACAAATGATAATAGATGGAAAACACCAATAAAAGGAGTGAAACTACACCCTTGAAGAAGCAAGAAACAATCTTTCAACAAACCCACACAAACATAATTCCACCTCTAAGAAGAAAATTAACAGGAAGTAACAATCACTTTTCCTTAATATCTCTTAATATGAAAATTAATATTACCAACATATCCTAATCGATTGAATTTCAAAAATATGAGGAATTAGAAGTTTGTTGGCTGTAATTCAGTGGTCTCTCTAATTAGGTAATGAGAGAAATAGGTCCAATATTGTACAACCCATATACACTTTGTGCTTTTTGTACATGACTTGCTGTGTGCCACATAATGGTCTTGAAATCATGCTTCTCCTATCTCAGCCTCTCTATTAGTAGGATTGCTCATTTGATGTTTTTACACTATACTATGGTTTTCAGAACAGCTTACATATTTCAAAATTATTTATACAGCCAAAAGAAATATAGACAATTAATTTGGGAGGTGGCTTATAAGAGAATAGCAGAGAATGAAACTGAAGGCTTTGCTTGATATTTATAATTATTGTATCAATTTTGATGAAGAGGACTTTATATGTTACTCTTATTCTGAGATGAATGCTTTTCAAAATCATCACAGCCAATGCACCAGAATCTTACCCTCACCTAGTGTCTGTGATACCCTCCAAAAAGAACCATTCTTCATTGAAACAGTTGATGAATGACTTCATTGGATAGAGCATCTTAATACACACACCATTTCTTAAATGAAAGAAGCCTGTTCCTGGCAGGCTGAGAGTGATGACAATCACTCAAGTCAAATAGCTTTGACCATAGCAGGAAATATGTATCCAAAAATTGTGCCTACAATTCATTCATAACATTTGAAATTAAATTAATAAAATATCCAATAAAAAGACTTTGTACCAAAATTATAATCTCACATCTTTCTCAGCAATTTTCTCTCATACCTACTTGCTACTTTTTTCTTTTCCACTTTATTTCTTTTTTATTATTATTTTTTCTTTATTAGATATTTTCTTCATTTACATTTCAAGTGTTATCCAGAAAGTTCCCCATACCCTCCCCCATCCCCACCCTACTCCCCTACCCACCCCCTCCCACATAATGGCCCTGGCATTCCCCTGTACTGGGGCATATAAAGTCTGCATGACCAAGGGGCCCACTTTATTTCTTAAACTAAGGAGACACAATTTCAGGGACTGAATTGCTGAAGAAATATATTTTTCCTCTTCATCAATTGCCAGTAACTTCACAGATAGAGATGGGATTTCTTAGTCTTCTCTATCCATGCTTTATCTTCAGATACCATGATAATGTGCAGTTCCAATTTTTTATAACGAAAAATTAGTGACTATAATACTGGCCACAGTTTAATGCATTGCCTCTATGACTAGTCTAAGTAATACAGACATGGATAAAAGAATTATAAAAATAGTCAACAGAGGACCAAGGAAAGGAGAAAGATTTATAAGCCATTATGGCCATTCAAAGATCACTGTAAAGATTTTGTTCATTTCTTTATGCAAATCATTAATTTAATCATCAATAGCATGAAGAAAATATGACACATTAAAACAGTGCAAGCCCCCAAATTTTTGACAGCCAAGACTCTGCTTAGCTTATTTGACAAATTTATTTTTGGCAAAATAATTTATAGTAGCTCTATTTTGTAAAAATTTTCATACTTTTTTTTATTCCAGTCACTATTCCTGGGATATCCAATTAAAAAGCCATTGTGGCTGCATTCACTACAGGATCCAACAGAAGTAAACCATCACAATTCTTGGAAAGAATTCTCCTCCAATTCTTAATTCTATTGACTGATTGCAAAGATTTACTGAGTAAAATGTGTATAATACATTCTATCCCACATAAACCTTTGTAACCTGCAGGAAAGGTATTATAAGCAGCATTTTCACAGAAAAAGAGGTCTATCCCAAGGCAGTTGTTAACCAAAGGGAAGAAGGGTGTAATTAGAGGTGGAATGGATATAAGGAGGGATACATTTAAACCATAAACATTCTGATAGTAAATTACCATTGACAAGAAAATAAGAGGAAACTCTATGAATATGTGTGTGAGTAGATTTTATTTTGTCCTCTGTTATTTGTGCATAGTTCTTATGAGTTACTCATATGCCAGAAATCTTTCATTTTAAGAACTTGGAAATACATAGGTCTCCTTTGATATAAATGCATTGCTCTTGTTTACTGCCATGTGCCAAATGAAGCCATAGGTTATTTTCTGAACTATTGGCAACAGATAGTATTAGCCTAGGAACAATAATAACCAACTTTGGTAAGCAATACATCAGATATTTTCTTTATCATCTTCATACAACTAGAATGTCCACGATCAGAGCTTTGTAAAAAGTACTTAATTAACAAAGCACACATTGAAGGAGTTACAGAGATCATGTGTGAAGCTGAATCAAAAGGATGGACCAACCAGTGACTGCAGCTCGGTCCCTAGGAAGGGTATTAGTCGGTGGTTTTTATTTGTGATAACGTATACGGTCGTTCTATTACGACTTTCCCGGGACTATATCGACAGAGCACCCTCCGATATGGTCACGGACCGTTTGTGCCTTCACCTACGAGTGTCAGTCGATAATCAACCTTGTGTCCTGAGGGTTCCTTCCTCGATCTCTTTCATGGGAAGGCGCTGAAGGGGTCTTCAACCCTATAGGTGGAAGAATAACATGAACTAACTAGTTCCCCCTGTGCTCATGTCTCTAGCTGCATATATAGAAGAAGATGGCCTAGTTGGCTATCATTGGGAAGAGAGGCCCCTTGGTCATGCAGACTTTATATGCCCCAATACAGGGGAACGCCAGGGCCATTATGTGGGATGGGGTGGTTAGGGGAGCAGGGTGGGGATGGGGGAGGGTATGGGGAACTTTCTGGATAACACTTGAAATGTAAATGAAGAAAATATCTAATAAAGAAAAAATAATTTTAAAAAATCACACCAAGATATTTTATATTATTTGTGACTTGTGAAGGGTGTTCTTTCACTAGTTTCTTTCTCAGCCTGTTTATCCGTTGTGTAGAGAAAGGCCATTGATTTGTTTGAGTTAATTTTATACCCAGCTAGTGCACTGAAGCTGTTTATCAGGTTTAGGAGTTCCTTGATGGAATTTTTAGATTCACCTATGTATCTATCATATCATCTGCAAATAGTGATATTTGACTTTGTCATTTCCAATTTGTATCCCTTTGGCCTCCGTTTATTTTCTAATTGCTCTGGCTAGGACTTCAAGTACTATATTGAATAGGTAGGGATAAAGTGGGCAGCCTTGTCTGGTCCCTGATTTTAGTGGGATTGCTTCCAGTTTATCTTCATTTAGTTCGATGTTGTTGTATATTGCTTTTCTTTGAAGGTCTGATAGAACTCTTTATCAAACCCATCTAGTCCTGGGCGTTTTTTGGTTGGGAGAATAATGACAGCTTCTATTTCTTTGGGGGAAATGGGACTGTTTTGATCGTTAATCCAATCCTGATTTAACTTTGGTACCTGATATCTGTCTATGAAATTATCCATTTCGTCCAGGTTTTCCAGTTTTGTTGAATATGGCTTTTTGTAGAAGGATCTGATGGAGTTTTGGATTTCTTCAGGGTCTGTTGTTATGTCTCCCTTTTCATTTCTGATTTTCTTAATTAGTATACTGTTCCTGTGCACTGTAGTTATTTCAGTTAAGGTTTAATCTATCTTCTTGATTTTCTAAAAGAACCATTTCCTGGTTTGGTTGATTCTTTTTATAGTTCTTTCTGTTTACACATGGTTGATTTCAACTCTAAATTTGATTATTTTCTGTCATCTACTCCCATTTGGTGAATTTGCTTTCTTTTGTTCTAGATTTTTTAGGTGTGCTGTCAAGTTGCTTGTGTATGCTCTCTCTAGTTTCATTTTGTGGGCACTCAGAGCTATGAGATTTCCTCTCAGGTCTGCTTTCATTGTGTCCCATAAGTTTGGGTATGTTGTAGCTTCATTTTCATTAAACTCTAAAAAGTCTTTAATTTGTTTCTTTATTTCTTCCTTGACCACAGAATAATTGAGTAGAGTATTGTTCAGTTTCTACATGGATGTTGACTTTCTATTATTTATGTGATTGTAGATCAGCTTTAATTTATGGTGATCTGATAGGATGCATGAGATAATTTCAATTTTTTGTATCTGTTGAGGCTTGTTTTTTTATTGTTTTTTTTTTCAATTTTTATTAGATATTTTCTTCATTTACATTTCAAATGTTATCCCGAAAGTCCCCTCCCTCATCCGCCGCCCTGCTCTCCTACCCACGCACTCCCACATCTTGGCCCTGGCGTTCCCCTGCACTGGGGCATATAAAGTTTGCATGACCAAGGGGCCTCTCTTCCCAATGATGGCCAATTAGGCCATCTTCTGCTACATATGCAGCTAGAGACACGAGCTCTGGAGGTACTAGTTAGTTCATATTGTTCTTCAACCTATAGGGGTGGAGACCCCTTCAGCTCCATGGGTACTTTCTCTAGCTCACCCCTTGGGAGCCCTGTGTTCCATCTAATAGCTGGCTGTGAGCATCCACTTCTGTGTTTGCTAGGCACTGGTATAGCCTCACACGAGACAGCTATATCAGGGCCCTTTCAGCAATATCTTGCTGGTGTATGCAATAGTATCTGTGTTTGGTGACTGATTATGGGATGGATCCCCAGCTGGAGCAGTCACTGGTTGGTCCATCCTTTTGTTTCAGCTCCACACTTGATCTCTGTAACTCCTTCAATGTGTGCTTTGTTCCTAACTCTAGGAAGGGGCGAAATGTCCACCCTTTGATTTTAATTCTTCTTGAGTTTCATTTTATGAGTAGTTATATGGTCAGTTTTAGAGAAGGTACCATGAGGTGCTGAGAAGAAGGTATATCCTTTTGTTTTAGGATAAAATGTTCTGTAGATATCTGTTAAATCCATTTGTTTTTTTAACTTATGTTAGTTACACTGTGTCTCTGTTTAGTTTCCATTTCCAGGATCTTTCCATTGATGAGAGTGGGGTATTGAAGCCTCCCATTATTTTGTGAGATGCAATGTGTGCATTGTGCTTTAACTAAAGTTTCCTTAATGAATGTTAATGCCCTTGCATTTGGAGCATAGATATTCAGAATTGAGAGTTCATCTTGGAAGATTTTACCTTTGATGTGTATGAAGTGCCCTACCTTGTCTTTTTTGATAACTTTAGGTTGAAAGTCAATTTTATTCTACATTAGAATGGCTACTCTAGCTTGTTTCTTGGGACAGTTTGCATGGAAAATTGTTTTTCAGCCTTTTACTCTGAGGTAGTGTCTGTCTCTGTCTCTGAAGTGGGTTTCCTGTATGCAACAAAATGTTGGTTCCTCTTTGTGTAGCCAGTCTATTAGTTTATGTCTTTTTTTATTGGAGAATTGAGTCCATTGATATTAAGTGATGTTAAGGAAAAGTAATTATTGCTTCCTGTCATTTTTGTTGTTAAAGTTGGGGTTCTGTTCTTGCAGTTATCTTCTTTTAGGTTTGTTGAAGGTTCAATTTCTTAGTTTTTCTAGGGCATAATTTCCTTCATTCTATTGGTGTTTTCCCTTTATTATCATTTGAAGGGCTGAATTCGTGGAAAAATATTGTGTGAATTTGGCTTTGTCATGGAATACCTTGGTTCCTCCATTTTTTGTTATTGAGAGTTTTGCTGGGTATGATAGCCTGGGCTGGCATTTGTGTTCTCTTAGTCTCTGTATAACATATGTCCAGAATATTCTGGCTTTCATAGTCTCTGGTGAGAAGTCTGGTGTAATTATTATAGGTCTGCCTTTATATGTTACTTAACCTTTTCCCCTTACTGCCTTTAATATTCTGTCTTTATTTAGTGCATTTGTTTTTCTGATTATTATGTGTCAGGAGGAATTTCTTTTCTGGTCCAGTCTATTTGGAGTTCTGTAGGCTTTTTGTATGTTCATGGGAATCTCTTTCTTTAGGTATGGGAAGTTTTCTTCTATAATTTTGTTGAAGTTATTTACTGGCCCTTTATTTGAAAATCTTCATTCTCATCTATAGCTATTATCCATAGGTTTGGTCTTCTCATTGTGTCCTGCATTTTCTGGATGTTTTGAGTTAGGGTCTTTTTGCATTTTGCCTTTTCTTTGATGGTTGTGTCCATGTTTTCTATGGAATCTTCTGCACCTGAGATTCTCTCTTTCATCACTTGTTTTCTGTTGCTGATGCTTGCATCTATGATTCCTAATTTCTACTATGATTTCTATCTCCAGAGTTGTCTCCCTTGGCTTTTCTTTATTGTTTCTACTTCCATTTTTAGATCTTGGATGGTTTTGTTCAATTCCATCACCTGTTTGTTTGTGTTTTCCTGTAATCGTTTAAGAGATTTTTGTGTTTCCTCTTTAAGGACTTCTACCTGTTTTGCAGTGTTTTCCTTTAATTCTTTAAATGAGTTATTAATGTCCTTCTTAAAATCCTCTATCAGAATCATGAGATATGATTTGAATTCTGAATCTTGCTTTTCAGGTGTGTTGGGGTATCCAGGACTTGCTGTGGTGGGAGTACTGGATTCTGATGATGCCGAGTGGTCTTAGTTTCTTAGTTTCTGTTAGTAATATTCTTAAGTTTCCCTATCGCCATCTGGTAATCTTCTTGTGTTAGATTTTCTAGCTGTCTCTGACTAGAGCTTGTTCCTCTTGTGATTCTGTTAGCCTCTGTCAGCACTCCTGGGAGTCTACCTCTCTCCTGAGTTCCAGTGGTCAGAACACTCTCTGCAGGCTAGATCTCCTCTTGCAGGGAAGGTGCACAGAAGTCTGGAGCTCAGATCTACCTCCCTAGTCCAGCGATCAGAGCCCTCCCTGGAGGCCTTCTCTCCTCTGGAAAGGAAGGTGCCCAAGTGTCTGGGTCTCAGCTCTGACTCTGGGCTTAGGACGCAGGCCTGAAGGGACCCTGTCCAAGAAGCTCTGTTGCTTTTTCTGGTCCAGGCACAGAAGGAAGACAATAAAAATATACTGGTCTGGTGGGACTTATATAAAAATAGGGCAAGGAATTATGTATTTAACAGTAAAATGGGATAAAAATAGACAACAAGAAACATTCACAGTCTCCTGTAAAGCCATAAACCTAATGTGGATCAATTGAATGAGCATCTATGTCTATCTCAGAGATTAAAGTCTTTGAGAAGGATAAAATTTCTTTATGCTGGTCATTAGCACAGCTCGCTCTCCACCCCTCCCTCATTTAATCAAGAGTTTGATCTCAGGAGCAGCTCTGACCCTGCAGCAGCAAGTAATTCAGAGAATGAATCTTCTCCCTGCACAAGACATGGGGGGGGGGGATGGTGGCGATGATTCTCACATCAGTTCTGCCGAGAACATGAATAATTCAGACTGTGTATCCTCGGGATACCAGTACAAACTTTGCTGCCAGGGGGAGAAAGGCAAGATGAGCTTATTACTTAGGAGTCCTTGTATAAATGATAGTGCTGATTTAAAACAGAGAGTTTGTGTTGTAGAGGCCATTGTACATTTTGAAAGAAAACAAAATATGATAAAAGGAAAAAAAAAATTAACATGGATTAGATTTGAAAGTTCTGGGTTTTCTTTTTTCCTTTCATGACCAATTTTGCAAACTGTAGACTGTCGATTCCATCTCACAAATTTCTGAGTTGGAATTGGGGCAAGAGAGATTTCCTCTCCCCCCTCCTCCCTCCTCTCTTCCTTCTCTGTCTTATATGTATAATGTTAGAAATCAAATTCACAGTTTTTAACTAAACTAAGCCCTAGCTCTTCTGTTCATGTGCACATTGTGTATGTATATATACAAGTTCACGTAGGTGTGACCTCATGTGTGTGCATCTGGAGGACCAAGTTGATATTAGGAATCTTTATTGTTCTTCCACTTGATTCATTGATGCAGGTGCCCTCAAGCAGATCAAAACAACCCTGAGATTCCACCTCACACAAGTCAGAATGGCTAAGATAAAAAATTCAGGTGACAGCAGATGCTGGCGAGGATGTGGAGAAAGAGGAACATTCCTCCATTGTTGGTGGGATTGCAAGCTGGTACAGACACTCTGGAAATCAGTCTGGCAGTTCGTCAGATAATTGGACATAGTACTACCAGAGGATCCCGCAATATCTCTCCTGGGCATATATCCAGAAGATGCTCCAACTGGTAATAAGGACACATGCTCCACTATGTTCATAGGAGCCTTATTTATAATAGCCAGAAGCTGGAAAGAACCCAGATGTCCCTCAACAGAGGAATGGATACAGAAAATGTTCACTTATACAAAGGAGTACTACTCAGCTATTAAAAACAATGAATTTATGAAATTCCTAGGCAAATGGATGGATCTGGACAGTATCCTACTGAGAGAGGTGACCCAATCACAAAAGAACTCACATAAGGTGTACTCACTGATAAGTGGATATTAGCCCAGAAACTTAGAATACCCAAGATACAATTTGTGAAACACATGAAACTCAAGAAGAACAAAGCCCAAAACATGGACACGTTGCCCCTTCTTAGAATTAGGAACAAAACATCCATGGAAGGAGTTTCAGAGATCAAGTGTGGAGCTGAGACAAAAGGATAGACCAACCAGTGACTGCTGCAGCCAGAGATCCATCCCAAAATCAGTCACCAAATGCAGACACTATTGCATACGCCAGCAAGATTTTGCTGAAAGGGCCCTGATATAGTTGTCTCATATGAGGTTATGCCTGTGCCTGGCAAACACAGAAGTGGAGGCTCACAGTCAGCTATTTGGATGGAACATAGTGTTCCCAATAGAGAAAGTTCCCAAGGAGCTGAATGAGTCTCCAACCTTATAGGTTGAACAACAATATGAACTAACCAGTACCCCCAGAGCTCGTGTCTCTAGCTGCATATGTAGCAGAAGATGGCCTAGTTGGCCATCATTGGGAATAGAGGCCCCTTGGTCTTGCAAACTTTATATGCCCGAGTACAGGGGAACTCCAGGGCCAAGAAGTAGGAGTGGGTGGGTAAGGGAGCAGGGCGGGGGATGGGAGAGGGTATAGGGAACTTTCAGGATAGCATTTGAAATATAAATGAAGAAAATATAGGAATGAACTAATTCCCATAATGGACCAGGACTAAAGGCTGGTCAATCCTGATAAATAAACATTTACATAGTAGCCTTGAGTCCCTCCTTATGTACTCTTTGGTTGGTGGTTTAGTCCCTGGGAGCTCTGGGGGTACTGGTTGGTTCATATTGTTGTTCCTCCTATGGAGCTGCAAATCCCTTCAGCTCCTTTCTCTAGCTCCTCCATCAGGGACCCTGTGCTCAGTCCAGTGGATGGCTGTGAGCCTCCACTTCTGTATTTGTCAGGGATTGGAAGAGCCTCTCATGAGACAGGTATATCAGGCTCCTGTCAGCAAGCACTTGTTGGCATTCACAATAGTATCTGTGTTTGGTAACTGTATATGGGATGGATCCCCAGAAGGAAGACCACAGTGTGGATACTTCGGTCCTTCTTAGAAGGGGAATCAAAATACCCATGGGAGGAGATACAGAGACAAAGTTTGGAGCAGAAACTGAAGGAAAGGTCATCTAATAACTGTCCTACCTGGCGATCCATTCCAAAATATTTCTTTTTAATCCCTCTGACCATCAGAGGCTTCTAGATATTATTATTGAATTCCCAGATGATCACTTAACAATCGGGAATTTCTAATTATTCTGTAGGATTTTGATAAATCATAGACCAAACCCAAACACTTAAATTTCATTTAAACATACATTTTTTTTACCTAGGTCTTATAATTACTTATGGGGAGCATACTAATTACTCTGTTGATTTAGGTAGAGGTTTGACAACAAAATATTAACCTTTGACCTTAGAAATTTTCATGTCATAATGTCGCATCTATGATGTACTTTACATAAATTGTCTAGATCTCTGTAACTTGCTTAAAATTTTCAGCTTTTTTTTCTGTTCTACAAAATCTCCAACTATTTTATACTTCATCATAAATATTTCTTTACTAAAAGTATTGCCACTCTTACATCTTCTAATATTTTCTTTTATTTACTGATTTTCTTTCTTAAGATCCTGATATATTGGAACATTCAAAACTAAATTTAGCATCTGTTGTGAGACTTTTCTCCTTGGCTGTGGTGGAGGGTTACTACATAAGGATATTTCTTCCTCATTAGGTCCCAATGACAAATCAAAGTTTGACTTCACCAAAGTTCACCTTTAAGAACCAATGAGCTTATTTTACAGAGCTAGGGTGAGGTGTAGCTGACAAGAATAAATGATCTGAAAGTGGCCACACTGGAAAAATCTATCACCCACTATGGCTTGTGGCCTCCCCATAGCTGCATAGGTGCCATACCCTCTTCCTGATCTCTTTCAGCCCATATACTATAACTCATTCACAAGACCTCAATGCCACACTTCATTAGGGTAGAACTGCATATAATTGGCTGGGAAGTGACTGAATACTCAGAAGAGAGTTACATGACCCTGCCAATCTTTTACATCTATGAAGGAACAGATGTACTTATAAAAGATCAGCCAGCTGTGGAGCTGTGGTGATCTTTTTTTTTCTCCAATTTTTATTAGATATTTTCTTCATTTACATTTCAAATGTTATCCCAAAAGTCCCTTATACCCTCCCCCATCCCCCGCCCTGCTCCCCTACCCACCCACTCCCACATCTTGGCCCTGGCATTCCCCTGTACTGGGGCACATAAAGTCTGCATGACCAAGGGGCCTCTCTTCCCAATGATGGCCAACTAGGCCATCTTCTTCTATATATGCAGCTAGAGACAAGAGCTCTGGGGGTACTAGTTAGTTCATGTTATTCTTCCACCTATAGGATTGAAGACCCCTTCAGCTCCTTGGGTACTTCCTCTAGCTCCTTCCTTGGGATTCCTATGTTCTATCTAGTAGCAGATTGTGAGCATCCACTTCCGTGTTTGCCAGGCATTGGTATAGCCTCCCACGTGACAGCTATATCAGGGCCCTTTCGGCACTATCTTGCTGGTATATAGAATGGAAGAGATATTAGCATGCTTGGGCACTTATGAAATAAAATTATATGGTCTAATTTCATTATGAGATACACTCCATCAGAGTTACAGATAAGCAAGAAGCACTAGGACCCTAGATCCCCTAATTCTTTCTATGCCAGTGTCATGTTCTTCAGAATAGTATACTAAAACTATTAATTTGTTATTATAGAGTAAGAATCTTATTACCTATAAGTGATAAATTGGAAACTTGGGCCATGCAGGGGCTTTGAAGCCTGTTGTATATGCCTAGCATCTCCTAATTTGTTTTCCTTTAAGAAAGAATATTCTTTCTCTTCACCAAACTCTTGTTGCTCCATGCTTATTCATGCCCTTGTTTCTGGCACATAAAGTTCTGGTAACTGCAGCTTTTGGTTTCACTTCAGTTACAATGATATAAACAGGCAAAGGGAAGAAACAAGCAGATGTTATACCTTTCCAGGTTCTTATGCTACTGACTTCTGTGTGCTCCAGAATATTGATACTGCTACTACCATTATGACTACTAATGTAAAAGACTTTTGATAGCCAGTCTATGGCTGTAGAGGACACTCTTCCTAAAATTATCTCACAATAGTAAGTCTAGCATAATAGTTTTAACAGGGATTCATTATTTGGATCTTGTAAACATCAATCTGATAGTTTTACTATGTATTTCTGGTTTTCCTCTCTGCTACTTACATTCATCCAAAACCAAAAGAAAGGCTATGGTAGATATAGTAGATCATTTCCTCACCTAAATAAAACAGAATAACTATTTTTTTACTCCCTTGTGGTTTTTATATTATTTTTCAGGAAACTTACAAAGCTCCATCATTTACCAATAAGTACAAATTACACTATCTCATTTATGTAGCTTGGATTCAGGCTTTTTATTATTATTATTATTAATGTACTACACTATCCCTTAAACCAGGCAAATGGATGGATCTGGAGGGTATCATCCTGAGTCACATAACATGTACTCACTGATAAGTGGATATTAGCCCAGAAACCTAGAATACCCAAGAAACAATTTACTGAACACATGAAACTCAAGAAGAATGAAGATCAAAATGTGGACACTTCGCCCCTACCTAGAATTAAGAACAAAGCACACATTGAAGGAGTTACAGAGATCATGTGTGGAGCTGAACCAAAAGGATGGACCAACTAGTGACTGCAGCAGCCGGGGAATCCATCCCATAATGGATTCCAGTATGGGCCTTCAACACTAGTCAGCTATCAATGGAAGCTGACACTATGATGGCTAGACCAGAAAAACTTAGATGTCTTGGCAGGGACCTAGGGCCAAGATGTGGAGAAACACAGTTTCAAGCAAACCCAATAGACCCAAGAGACCCAAACAATGGATTACCAGATACTAGATAAGCCACTACCAGCAGGAACCTATAACAGCTAGAATGGAAGAGATATTAGCATGCTTGGGCACTTATGAAATAAAATTATATGGTCTAATTTCATTATGAGATACACTCCATCAGAGTTACAGATAAGCAAGAAGCACTAGGACCCTAGATCCCCTAAATCTCCTAGCTGGCAGCAGGTGACTACTTGTCCCAGACTTCTGAGAATCAGAATTGTTACAGGCTGTCTGCTAGTTGACTGAGTCTACAATAAGAAAAGTTAGTGGTTTCAAGGCCTAATATATTCATTAGATAAGGCTTTGTGTTCTAAACTAAGTGAATGAGGGAATATGGAAAGGGGTCCAGTCCCAGCCTATGAGAAAATAGGATAGAACTTTTTCATGATGGAGAACTTTAAAATGACCACCATCTTAGGACAAATGAGCACCTCAGACATTTTTTTGCTTTCTTTCTATATATATATATATATATATTGATATATTGAGATATTGATATATATATATATATTGATATATATATATATATATATTGATATATATATATCAAAAAATAGAAGTAAAATGCATTTGGAACTCTAGCTTTGCCTCCTGAATCTGAAGTAAAATTATACCAACCTTTCACTTGGCATTACAGCCTTTGGGGTCTCCACCCCACATCTCATTTCGAGGTTCACATTAAACATTTCAGAAGATGAAAACCAAACTTTTTTTTTAAATGAGGAAGAGAATTTGACTATCTGACTGAATGCCTCCATAAAGTCCATATAAGTCTTTCCTCCTATAGGTTGTCTTAGTCATGGTATTTTATTGCAACAACAGCAAAGTAATTAGTAGAGAGACAGTACATGTAGCATAAACATGTAGGCCCAAAGTTAGTAAAAGAAAGAAACTGAAGAATGAATTTCAAGGTGTCAATGCAAGAAAGTTGAATCGATGTATCTTAGTACACAGACTGTGACTGCGATGGTGGTGCTAGCTTCAGGTTTTAAAGGAGTCTCCTCATTGTTGTCCATAGTAGCTGCACTAACCAGTTTTACAGCAACACTAGTAAGTTCTTTTTCTGGAGCCTCAGGACATTCATGGCTGTCTTAGGGTCGTGTTTTCTAGTCTGTTTTGAGGAGTCCCACAGCTGTGTTTTGTGCCTGTAGAGATTGCTCAGTGCTTTCCTCCTCTGTGTGCTGCATTGCTTTATCAAAGATGACCTACTTCTGAGATCTGGGCTGCAAGCCAAGGCATGGGGAAATGTAACCAAAGAGGGAAAAGCCTCATTTCTTTTCTCAGTTTCATTGGGATCAGACAGTAAATGGCATCTAGGGAAGAGAGGACACATTTGTCTACTGTTTTGAACTAGGGCTGCAGTGGACTCTGATCTGCACACTACCTTGTGGGACATGCCCAGAGTTTAATCCACACATGGTCTTCTCCCTATCCCTTCACCTCCTTCCAACCCTGGTCAGAATTCAACTTCCCTTTCTAGTCATTGCCTTATCGTTCTCTTTCTTTTGCTACTCTTCCTCTTCCCTTCAGGCTCTTTCTAGTCACCCCTTCCTTCTTTTTTCCTGCTGTTCTTGTCTTCTTTTTTTGTTATCTCTCTCTTTAAATTTTATTTTTAAAAGATTGTTCTTTGATATTTCTCTGCTTGTGTCTTAGAAGACCTGCTGTGTGATATGTGGATCTTAAAGGAAATGTATCCTCTTATTATAGGCACGTGCCTCTACATCCAGTGAATCCACCAGCCACCTACTTGTTCATGGGGATTGTATTTAATCACTTGACAAAGCAGCCTAGCATGCATGATGAGAAATTATGATCATGAGGCTGGGGCTACATTACAGTGGGACAGGATTTTAACAGTATATGTGAGGTACTAAGAACAATCTCCTGAAGTACATACACATACACATTTACATATACATACATGCACATATACACACACACTCAATTAGTGGCAGTCATGATCATAAGATACCCAAATGGATACCAGATATTGAGGATATAGAAATGAGTATTCCACTTCTATCATTAGACACATATATTTACATCTGTGGTCCATATCCAGAGTTGTCCAATTAACTCTCATTGTTTCACATAAAGAAGACAACAGGAGTGGAACACATCCTGGATGCATGCAGCCATTAAGTTACTTAGCTAATGTCCAATGGTTTGATAGTGACCCTAAGCAAAATTTACCAGTTTTAAGCATAAATGTTTGCAGTTGAATTATGGCAGACAAGATCTATATAGGATCCTAGTTGAATCTTGTTGCCTAGCAGATGATCTAAGGATATCTTTAGAAGCCTACATAACATACTTTGAATGACTTTCTATGATGAACTAAACTATATGTAAAGCATTGGCCACACTCATGCGATAGGATCTTTATCTTTTGGGAGTCTGGATGAAAATAAGGTCTGAGTTGAGTGTGGCCTTCCATGGTTGAGATATTCCCAAAGAAAAAAACCTTGAAATAATTTCATTTGTTTATGAATGATAGCCACTTTTTTACCTGTACTAAGGAACATAAAATGTCATCCACTGTCAAATTAATGGATTTTCTTAATGAATTCAATACCAGCTCTAAGAGCTATTCATTTTGTCTAGAATCCATAGTATTAGTGGATTCTGCTAGAAACACGTGAGATAAAATCTCCTTCAGCTGAAACCTCCAAGTTTCACATGGCACAAAAAAGATCAAAACAAATCTCAAACACCCATGCTCCATGAAAATGTGGTCCTATTAAGGCTCAATATGCTTTGGGATTTATGTCTTTCCAGAGCCTATTGTAGTGCATGCTGCCTATTTAACCTATGACTAATTAATGTTTGTAGATAGTTTAGTTAATCTGGTAAATCTAATCTGGCAGATGGAATCAATCATTTTCCAGAATTGCTGACAATACCACCCTCAACTCCATCACTACATTCTCTTCCCACAGGATATTATCCCAGAGTTGCCAGAGTACATCTTTACACTATGCATTGGCATAGTGTGTGTGAGTGTGTGTGTGTATGCCAGCTAGTTTGAATAGAAGAGGTTAAAGATCTTTTATTCCCATGTTTAACTATGTTTTTGAAGACAATTTGGGGACAAAGTTGTAAAACATCTATTTTTTTTCATTCTTCAATAGATTATAGGCAAAGGGAAAGAGAGAATGAGGGATTACTGCTGTCCAGAAGGGAAGTGCTAGGAACTGGTGTGTGGTCAGTAATCCCAATAATATGATGTGTGTCTATGTGTGAAAAACACAAAAAAATAAGCCATAAAGACTGGGCACAAAATCTATGGCCCAGTACAAATGAAAACTCATGACCCTTTGAGCAAAACTATTAAGAATTTTCTTGGTATACTGGTTCCTGCCTTTAATCCCAGCACTTGGGAAACTTAGGCAGAAGAAATTACTGAAAGACTGAGATAAGCCTGGGTACAGAAAGAGTTACAGGCCAATTTAGTTAAGAATAAGTCCTGTCTCAATAAAACTAAAAGACAAATATCAAAATATAATTCTATGAAAAGGGAGCAGATTACTGATGCAAGAACAAGGTCCTATGTGTTGCTGTCTAGCTAGCACACTCTCAATGAAAATAATTCAGCAGAGTGTGCACCAAGTGCCATAGCAGGTAACAGAGGTTCCACTCAGTGTAAACACCTACCAGCTGAGTAGGAACACACAGGGTGAAGTTGACCCTCAGAATGTATGGAGACAACTCAGAAGGATGACAGTGAATCTCACTCTTGGGCAAAAAATTGTTAACCTCTGGAGCTCTCCTAGATTTCACCCAATGATATAGGGACCGTTCATAGCTATTATGAGACAAGAACAAAGATGAAATCTTAGGTTTAAATCAGAGCAAGTAAGCCATGGTATAGTTCCTTACAACCCTACACCTACCTAAAACAATGTCAAGAAGTGACTTTTTTGTATTTTCTGTTTGTTCTGATGATAGTACTCTTTGTTTCTTGATTGAATGATTGATTGATTGATTGATTGATTGTGTTTGTGTTCCACATCTCTCCTAGTTTCTTTGCAACATCACCAATGGATAAGCCAGGATGCTCACCTTTGATTTGGGGGAAGTACTCAGAACAGAACAAGAAGAAGGCCAAAGGAGGGCCTCTTGGGTGCATTGGGGTCTTTGAACTTCTTTTTGGTCTCCCATTTGGGGGAGGTGGAATGTAGGTTTTCATTTCGCTTTCATATCAAGCCTTATCAGCCTTTGTCATATTCTCTAGCAGACATGGTCTCTGGGCACTTCTTGGAGAATTCTGAAAAGTTGACAGAAGCATCCCGGTGTTTCTTCTTGTGATTCGGCTGGCAAGTTTGCACAAAGAACGCATATGAGGACATTTTGCATCAGCTTCTTAGGATCTCCTTTGCCCATGTTTAGTTGATTTTCCTCCATGAGGCACAGAGTTGCCCAGTGCCAGTCTGACTCTCCCTTGCCCAGGCGCTGTCTCTATGGAGCTCAATGTACTGCAATCTGCACCTTATTTTTGAGGACAGGGTTTATCGTTGACTGAGAGGCTTTCCACTGTGTCTAGGTTGGCCACTGAATTCACAGGACCTGATCAAGCATCTTCCCACTCACCAACACTGAGGTGACATGCTGGGATTTTATCTGAGTGCTGGAACTTGAACTTAGGTTATCTTGTTTCAAAGCAAGCTCTTTTATCTACCAAGCTATCTCTCAGTTTCCCTCAGCATGTTCAATACATTTTATTATCTAATAATGTGAATGCATCCAAACTGGAAAATTATTGAACATACTTATCAGAAGAAGAACGTAGTTGACTATGGTGATCACTCTATATTGTAAAAATAGACTGAAAGAAGCATTGTATCCTGTTTGCACTGATAGAAAATGTGAGATTTTGCATGCATTTTTCTACCCACTGACTTTACTTAATACTTATCTAAAAGTAGTTTTCCTTTTAAAGATTCCTGGGCACTAATGGAAAGCACTAGAATGAGACTCTGGTATAAAAAGAACAACTCTGCATTAGGCATGGCATGTATAGTAAACCATGTAAAAGAAATATAAAAATGCTTTATTTTTAATATCATTAAACTAGCTAGCCAAATCCTGTTTATTAACAGCCTCTAGCAAATAATTCATGAAATAAAAGACAATAAAAACAACAAGACCCAAACATTATTCCTTCCAATCTGATTTACAGACCAGATATTTACAAAGGTTCATAAATAATTCCTATTCAGCCACTTGATTTCAGAAGACTGGATTTTGCCGAGAACAAGAAAGTTAAATATCATTTTGTAGCTCTATTAAGACTCCTGTTTGAACTCAGACTGTTTGTGGGGGTAGCCAACTACCCTCTTAGGTGGATGTGAAGCCTCTCCCATAGGAGGGAATTCATGCCTCATACTGAAAATTGTCAAAACTCAAGGCCAGGAAATCATAGGATCAAGTGGGAAACCCATTTTATGTTTGTTATTTGTTGTTGCTGTCCCTCCCTGCCCTTTTGTAGGTGGTGGTAGTGGTGCTCCTTCCTTTACTCCTCCTCTCTGTTTATACAATGATTGCACATGTGGAAGCCAGAGGAGGATATCAGTCATATATGGCCAATCTCAACTTTCAAGGTGTGCTGGGGATTCAGGTTCTCAGGAACTCAGAGCAGATATGGTTGCCTGATTAAAATCAAGCCATTTGAAAATTCTAGCAGAGATGGGGTAGGGGCAGGGCCTCATGTCCCTCCCCCAATAGAAAAGCTGTTTGCAGTCAATGGCTTCCAGGGAGTGAAGAGTCACTTTTCTTTGGAGGGTTGCTGAAGACCTTCAACCCCAGCAGACAACCCTTATAACCATGTGCATAAGGACAGCACTAATTATACTTAGTGATTTATGAAAATATGTGTAAATAACACAGGAAGTTGGGAGAAATACTGTTGGGGGCAGAGGAAGTTGGAGAAAGTGAGTAAGTAGATAAGATTAAGATAAATTTTGTTGCATTTAGGTATGAAAATTTCATAGCATAAAATTCTTTTAAAGACAGGAAAGCATTTTAATTATATTTCTTTATTAGCTAATACATAAAAATGCAAAATATTATATATAATATTTGAGTGCCAGGGATTTTTTTATATAGATAAATCAGGTTAATATATCTATGACCTCAAAGTTTGACCATTGAGACGAGAACTATGTTAAATTACTGAACTACATGTAGTTTATTGCTAAGGTATTACAGAAATACTCTAGGGGATGTGGTATGGTAGTGACCCAATACTTATATATTTCTTCTAGACCATTCTACAGTATTTCACCTATCATAATCTTCCAATTCATCTGCTCCTCACTTTGTACAATTCTCTACCTTCTACTTATCTGACCAGTCTCAATTTGGAATCTGGTCATTTAGATAGGAAAGATCCAAGGTATACAAAGGCAAGCAGTGGGGCTGGTGAGATGGCTCAGTGGTTAAGAGCGCCGACTGCTCTTCCGAAGGTCCCGAGTTCAAATCCCAGCAACCACATGGTGGCTCACAACCATCCGTAATGAAATCTGATGCCCTCTTCTGGAGTATCTGAAGACAGCAACAGTGTACTTACATATAATTAATAAATAAGATATTAAAAAAAAACAAAAACAAAGGCAAGCAGTGTAACTTGGAAGTGGATAAATGTGTTTCTGACCCCCTGCTTGAAAGAGTCTGTATGCCTCAATGATATAGAAAGATTCATATGTATCTGTTCCCAAGAGTGTTCTGGTGTGAATTATGAATTGGAAATTGCTGAATGTAAACCCCATGATGCCAAGTGTCAGGATGCTCTGGGGGCTTACTTCTGTGACTATGCACATAGGTTCCTTGGAGACCACTGTGAACTGTTGATTGGGAAAACAATCAATTTTAATGAATGTGCCAGTCTCCATGGATGGGGGAATCAACTACTACTTTGACTGCACAGATAGTAGATACACAAGGACACACTGTAAAACTTTGATGCCGCTTTGTTGGTCGAAGACTTATCACAACAACACAGCATATAAAGACACTGTTGACAGCTATAGTTGTCACTGGTGATCTGGTTGCACAGGTGTTCTGTGTGAAACACATGTAAATTACTGAGGTAGCAACCATTGCCAATTTGGGGGAAGGAGAGGAAATTAACCAAATTGTCCTCAGAGAATCAATAGGGACACATTGCAGGCCTGTATTCCTCCTTCAACTATGTTGACAGCCTCAGGCTATGTTTGTATCTTTATCCTGAATTCACAGACAGGAGCCTAGCATACTGTCCTCTGAGAGGCTCATCCCAGAGCCACAGCCAGACATTCAATGAATCTTAGGAAGTCTTGTGAAAGAATTGGCGGAAGGACTTAGGAACTCAGAGGACATTGGGACTCCACAAGAAGACCAACAGAGTCAACTAACCTGAATACTAAGGGGCTTCTAGAGATTTATCACCAACCAAGAAGTGTACATAGGCTAGGTCCTGTCCCTCCCTAAACACATGTGTAGCAGAATTACAGCTTGATCTTCATGCAGCTCCCTCAGCAATTGGAATGAGGGTCTAACCTTGACTTTGTTGCCTATCTGTGGTCCTGTTCCCACAACTTGGGTACCTTTTCTGACTTCAGTGGGAGAGAATGTACCTAGTCCTGCAGTGACTTAGGGTGCCAGAGTATGTTGGTACCCAGAAGTAAAACTCCCCCTTCTCAGAGATGAATGGAAGAGGTGGTAGGGGGAGAGGCTGTGTGTACTGGGAGGAGAGGGAGATTTTGATTAGGATGTAAAGTGAATGAATAAATAAATAAGTTATTGACACAGAAAAAATAAAACCATCTTCATTGTGTCCCCCTCTCACCTGAAAAAAGGAAGGACCCAGGGTAACTTTAGGAAAGATGGTGAACTAAAAAGCTGTTGCCATATGAGCTGGTAAAGGAGAGAGGTAAGGATAAGAAAAAAGTGACTCAGTTCCAAGGAGAGAAAGAAAGGAAGATCTTCAGATAGCCAAATAAAAAGTGGAAGAATCTCTCACATATGAAAAGCAACAGTAGAATGACACAGTGAGAGGAATGCAGCCAACTTGAGTCTCAGCCATGCAGACCCATCCAAAAGTGATATTTTTACTTTGTTGTACTCACAAAAGTTTTGTTTTCTAAAAGTTAAATTTCTTTCATAATTTGTATATTGGAGAATATTTACTTTTCTTTGGGAGGGTCATTGTTTTTCTTTCTCTTTTTTTTCTGATATACTTCTGTTGAAAAACACAGAAATGTGTCTTATGGGTATATGTTTTCATTTTAATACCAGGTGTGTGATATGGGGCTGCTTCAAACTGTCCATAGCAATGGACTATGATTTACATCGTGCTCTAGCAAGGGTGTGATTTTTGTGAGTTGGATATACTTTTCATGAATGTGTGACTTTTGGAATTTTGGGGACTCTTTAGAAAGTACATAAATACTAGGGCCATGAGAGATGACGTTGGGTATTGGTGGTGGTGAATTCTTGGTTGTATGACGTTCATTGCAGTTTGTTGAGTAGTCATGCACAAAGAAGAAACAAGAAGAAATTAGATACCCTAACTGCAAAGATCAAACTTGTCCCAAGTAATTCAAATGTCCCCAATCAGCAGAAAGGAATCTAAAAATAACAATGTTTTCCCCCTTTATGTCCTTTTTTTCTCTCCTATTTACTGTTAGGGAGTTGAAAGAATGGAATAAGGAAGAAAGAAGAACTCACAAAGTATCTAAAAATCTGGCTATACACTTTGAACTCTTGTCTATTCTTTAGGTCAGAGGCTACACCTCTAACAACCTGGACACCCCATCTCTTCTTTGCCAGCTCATGCAAGATGCTTCTGATATGCTCAGAAGCTATGCTTTCCCCTAGTTAAACAAGGATTACTTCAGAAAACTTGATTGAACTTCAAGTTTCACATGACTGATCTTAATCCAGCCAAACTAATATAACAGCAAGCAGATATTCAGATGCCCATCAAATACAGAAACTCATATAAAAAAAGCACAACAAAATTGACAAGACCCAAAATAAAATGACAAGATAATGTCTTTCTCCCCATAATGGCCAATCCCATAGTAATAGTCCAAAATAAACTCCAATGAAACTTCAGACAAATATTTTAAAATAATGATTATAAATATGTTCCAAGAATTCAAGGAGACGTTAGTATGAACTTAAATAGAACAGAAATAAACTCCTAAATGAAGAGCAAGAGGATACAAACAAATAGCTGAATGAAATAAGGAAGACAATTCATAATATGAAAATAGAATTCAACAACATTGTGGAAATACTGAAGGAAAGCAAAATGAAGGTGAAAAGAAAACTTCACGGTGGAAGGACAAGAACAGTCAGGCCAAGTTGATATATATGAAGAAACCCCATAAATGAGGTATATAAAATCCTTGGAAAACATGAAAACCAAATCTAAAAATCATAGGTGTAGGTGGCAAAGACAAAGAAAATGTCTTCAGTAAAAAATCATAAAAGGACAAGACTTCCTGAGGAGGATTCCATTTGCCTCAGAATTAAGGCCAATAATAACAAAGTTGGACTTCATAAACAAGAAATAATCAATCACATTAAAAGGACACTCACAGATGACAAAGAATCTTTGTCCACTTCATATATTTGACAAAGAATTTACAGAATATACAAAGAACACACAACAATAATAGTAATAATAATAAAGCTAAATGGTCAATTAAAATAATGGACCTAGACCTGAACCAAAAAATATCAAAAAAGTAATAAATATCTTTAAAATATTTATCATCCCTAGCAGTTAGCAAAATGAAAAGTGAAAACAAACTTTAATATTTCCTCTTACCTATAGTCAGCAAAGATCAACAAAGCAAGTAACAACAAATGCTGGCAGTGATGCAAAGAAATGAGAATACTTAATCACAGTTGGTGGGATTGTAACTGATACAGCCACTGTGGAAATCACTGTAAAGAATTCTGAAAAAGCTAACAAATAAACAAACAAGCAAACAAAACCCAGAAAAATTACCATAAGTTCCAGCTACCTCAATCTTTAGCATATCTCAAAGAACTTGATTTTCTATTCCACAGATACTTGCTTAGCTGTATTCATTATTGCTTTATTTACAATAGCTAGGAAAGAAAGCAACCTAAATTTTCTACAACTGATGAATGAATAATGAAACAGTTTTACAGATACACTATGGACTACTACTGAGCTGTAAAGAAAAATAAAATGAAATTTGCAGGTCAATGGATGGAACAAAAAAATCTAATACTGAATGAAGTAACTCAGATTCAGAAAGACAAACACTACATGATCTATCTCATTAGAGTTTCCTAGCTCCAAATTTATTTTATTTTCTTGTTTTGTATTGGATATTTTATTTATTTACATTTCAAATGTTATCTCCTTTTCTAATTCCCTCATCCCAGAAGCCTCCTATCCTATGCCCCCTGCTCTTGCTTCTATGAGGGTGTGCCACCCCCCCCCACTCCTGCATTCCCGCCCTCGAATTCCCCTATACTGGGCATCGAGCCTTCATGGAACTAAGGGCCTCTTCTCCCATTGATACCCAACAAGGCCATCCTCTGCTACATATGCAGCTGAAGCCATGAGTCCCTCCATGTGTACTCCTTGGTTGGTGGTTTAGACTCTGGGCCAAATATTTTTAAAATTTATTTATTAGATAATTTCTTCATTTACATTACAAGTGCTATCCCAAAAGTCCCCTATACCCTCCCCCCCCGCCCTGCTCCCCTACCCACCCACTCCCACTACTTGAGATATGAAAATTTACCTTGATTAAATTTATTAATGTACGGTTCTGATAGGTGAAGGAAGACCCCAGACTCAGATAGTATGCAAAGACAAAGACATTTATTCTGCAGAAACATATAGCATGCAAGGGTTACCATTGTTTCCAAATGGCAACACCCACAGAGACATTCAAGTTTCTTTTGTAACAGTACTGTTTAATTGCTTCTGAGATAATAGCAGACTTCTAAAACTTGGGGCACATTCAAGGGGTTACAGAAACCATTAACCTACAGGACCCCAGGTGCTAAAACAGGAGATAAGATATTGACTGAGTTTGTCTAAACAAAACTTCAAGGACAGCTTGGCTATAGTCTAAAACTTTTTCATTACCCTGCTATCTAGTAACAAATGGTGAGAGTTAAGCTAGATAATTGCTCCTAGTGTATAAGCACTTAGGCATTCTCTGTTATAACCTCTTATTCAATTTATGACTGAATTTATGTGCAAACTCACAGTGAGATTTTTTTTTTTTTTTACTGTGTGAACACATGCTCTGAGAGCCCTACAAGGGCAGAGATAAGTCCTCCTCCCCTTTTCTTTTAAGACTTCAACTTAGAGAAGCACAGTTCCTGGATGAAGCTTTATGTAGCCTCCTGCTGTATCACTTTGAGGTGGTAACTAGTTGCTGCAGCTGCTAGCCTTAAAGCAACTCAGTCAGGAGAATCAACTGCAGAAGCAGAGTACCCTACACTCGGGATAGATAGCAGATGATTCAATGTCTAGTTTCTGGGTAGAGATAAAAATGAAAAATGAAATCCTCATTAAGGTGGAAAGATCCACACTAAACTGTATGGAACCATGCCATGAACTGCTATCCCAGATAGAATAGAATAGAAAAGGGTGGAGCACAATCAGGCAGCACTATCTGCTTCTTTACTGTGGATTGTAGTATGGACCTAGCTTCTGACTATGGGATACTTTGGAAATGAATTAAATGTGTATGCATTATAAACTTGACTCAGGGTAGGATGGGAAACATACCTTTGGGAGTGTTTGTCAGAGTATTTACAGAAATATTTAACTTCATAAGGACCCACCCTGAATGTGAGCAGTACCAACCCATGGTACCAGGTTCCTGAGACTAAAGAAAAAGAAGAAATCAAGCAGAGGACTAGAATTCAGTCTGTGCTGCTTCCTTACTCTAGATATAGTATGATAAGCTATCTTTTAATCTTGGATCACTGCCTTCCTGGACATGATGCACCTTCAAACTATACGGAAAAAAAAAAAAAAAAGACTTCCTTAAATCTCTCCTGTCAGGTATTTTGGCACAGCAATGAGAAAAGTAACCAATATACCCCCTCAGGGGTCTTGATGCAAGGCAGCTCTGGGGAGAAGCAGAGAGTATTTGGTATTGTAACTGTAACTTCTTCTTCATCTTGATGTGAATCTGAGGTGCCATAAAAACTAACAAATTCAGACTGAGTGAGATAGATAAAGTTTTGTTTCAATTAGCTGTCTCATCCTTGAGTCAAGGACATAGACTAAGAGAGTTGGAGTGACTACACAGAATGGGTATAGAAATTTTCAGAACAGTATGAACTACTAGGCTTGTACTCAGTGTTCATGTGACCTTTTATGATTATAGCCCATCCTAGAGGAGGAATTAACATTGGAGACGATTAAATGAGTTCAATCTCAAATTTAAAATCTACAATACTGGAACCATTATGCACAGCACCATGTTTCTTAATAGCCATTCATATTTCTGGGTATGTGATCTGCACACAGTAGGGCCTCTAGGGCTATTGAGTCTATTTTTTTGTTCTGGGAACAAAAGTATCCTGCCTGGAAGCTGCTGCTGGATTTTACAGGCTACTTCTAGACTAACACTGATGTAGTAGTAGAGTAACTACTTCTAGACTCACCATTTTCTACCCCTTAAATGAACAGGATCACAGTGCAGCCTCGGCTTAGCAATCCAACTACGTGCAGCTCAGTAGGAAAGAAGCCCAAAGAACATCATGCATTCTGGATAATCTGGCTCAGCTTTATTTCTGATGTATTTGTTTTATCCGCAATAACTGGTGTATTAATCACAGAACTAATTTAGTGTACAGACTGAACTTTTACCAAGGCTGTCATTTAACTCTCTATAAAATATCAATATAATGGAGGATATGAAGAAGCAGACATCAGAAACCTCATGATTATAATACTAAAATATCATCAAATTGCCATAAAAAGATTAAGAAAGAGTAGAAATAGAAAATTCCATTTATTGAAATAACCTCATGATATCATTTGCCCTTTGCTCACTAATAAAAGAAGGATTGAGAAAATGTCTTTTTTGAAAGTTTCAATTATGCTATATTATTCAGGATTCTTCAGAGAGACAAAATAAATCAGACGGCTGAGGGGTGAACGGTGAGGGGTCATAGATAGAAGCTAGGCAAATGAAAATATTGTAACACACTGTCTAATGTGTTTATGGGGGCTCAGAAATCTAATTATCCAATTCAAGTACTTCTGAAGGCCTGAGAGCCTTGTGATCTAATGTCGGAGGGCAGGCACACTTATAAAATTAACCATCACATCGATTTTCTAATATTGCATATAAGAAACACCTATATGTTTTTCTTGTATTGTGGTTTAAATGAGAAATATTCAAATTGGTCTCCAGTTGTTGGTGTTGTTCATGAAGGTTGTGGAACCTTTATGAGGTGCAACCTTTCTGGAGGATGTGCCTCATACTCCTTCTTGCTTTCTCTGCCTCCTTTGTGAAAATGAAAATCTGCTCTATCACCTGCCAGCGCCAGCTGACATCCAGTGCTCCCTCCAACCATAAGCCAAAGTAACCTACTCCTTCCTGAAGTAACTATTGATCAAAGTGTTTTACTACATACACAAATAAAAATGACTAATAACTTTTGATTTGCTTTTCTTTTGCTGACATTAAAATTTATTGGAAATATTTGAAATACAACCAATGATGACCTAGGAGGCATTACATATGAATAATCCACCATATACAGTTCTTTAAAAGAGAAATCCTGCTGAGCCCAGCGGACACAGCTAGGGACACCCCAGGACTTTAAGATCGCATTGGGGTTACGCGTGAGTGCAGAGGTGGTTTTGGGAGCAGCAGCTCAGCAGTTCCTCCCAGGGGCAGGAACTGAGAACTCCGCCCCACCGGAGGCTGGGCCTCTCCCAGCCAGAACACCCGCGCCGCCGCGCCATCCTTCCTCTGAGCCCAGCGGACACAGCTAGGGACACCCCAGGACTTTAAGATCGCATTGGGGTTACGCGTGAGTGCAGCGCAGAGGTGGTTTTGGGAGCAGCGGGTCAGCAGTTCCCCCCACGGGCAGGATCCGAGAACTCTGCCCCACCGGAGGCTGGGTCTCTCCCAGCCAGAGCACCCGCCACCCCGCCATCTTTCCTCCGAGCCCAGCAACTCCAGGACTTTAAGACCACATCAGGAGCTCAGGGCCCGGGCCTCAGGCTCGGTGCACTCTATAGGCTCTTTCGGGACTCCCCAAGATATCTCTGGAAGTGAGGTGAGCAGGGGAACACAGCCTCTGTTCCGGCCCAATCTCGTGG
>LR753311.1:247778-319831 GCA_902729485.2 Mus minutoides
TGGCCATCAGTGGGAAGAGAGGCCCCTTGGTTATGCAGACTTTATTTGCCCCAATACAGGGGAACACCGGGGCCAGGGGGTGGGAGCGGGTGGGTAGGGTAGCAGGGCCGGGAGGGGGGAGGATATAGGGAACTTTCTGGATAACACTTGAAATGTAAATGAAGAAAATATCTAATAAAAGTTGAAAAAAAAATAAAAATAAAAAAAAAATAAAAAATAAAAAAAAAATAAAAAAGAATAATTTGAAAAAAAAAAAAAAGAGAAATCCTATGCTCTGTTTAAAATACTTAAATTAAAAAGGGAGGACTTAGAGACCAGTCTGCACAGTTGAGAGTGCAGACTGCAGAAGCAACACAGCTTCTGGGACAGATCCCATTTCAGGTTTCAGACATCTGGGCACCTTCCCCACCAGAGGAGAGGTGCCCAACCTGGAGGGCTCTGACCACCAGAGCAGGTGAGAGAGCCATCTTGTGTCCCACGTCCCTTGGAAACCAGTTTGTGAGGTGAGCTTGCAGACTGCATAGGCAACACATCTTCAGGGACAGGCCCTGTTTTGGGCCTTCATCTTCAGCCAGGAGGCAGGTCTGAATGCCAGACCTCTGTGCACCTTCCCTGCAACAGGAGAGATTGCCTGCAGAGAGTACTGTGACCACTGAGATTCAGGAGAGAGCTGGACTCCCAGGTCTACTGACAGAGGCTATCAGAATCAAAGGAGGTACAAGCTCCAATCAGAGACAACTATAGCAACTAACTCCGGAGATTACCAGATGGCAAAAGGCAAACTTAAAAATTTAACCAGCAGAAACCAAGACCACTCACCATCATCAGAAACCATCACTCCCACCTCAGCCAGTTCTGGATACCCCAACACACCTGAAGAGCAAGACTCGGACTTAAAATCATATCTCATGAGACTGGTAGAGGACATCAAGAAGGGCATTAGTAACTCACTTAAAGAAATACAGACCAGTGCTAAAGAGGTAGAAACCGATAAAGAGGAAACACAAAAATCCCTTAAAGAGCTAGAGAAAAACACAACCAAACACGTGATGGAATTGAATAAAACCATCCAAGACCTAAAAAGTGAAGTAGTAACAATAAAGAAAACCTAAAGCGAGACAATTATGGAGATAGAAAACATAGGAAAGAAATCAGGAACCAAAGATGCAAGCATCAGCAACAGAATACAAGAGATGGAAGAGAGAATCTCAGGTGCAGAAGATTCCATAGAGAACATGGGCACACCAATCAAAGAAAAATGCAAAAAGAACCTAACTCAAAACATCCAGGAAATCCAGGACACAATGAGAAGACCAAACCCACAGATAACAGGAGTAGCTGAGAATGAAGATTTTCAAATTAAAGTACCTACAAAAATCTTCAGCAAAATAATAGAAGAAAACTTCCCAAATCTAAAGAAAAAGACTCCCATTAACATACAAGAAGCCTACAGAAGTCCAAATAGACTGGACCAAAAAGAAATTCCTCCTAACACATAATAATCAGAACAACAAATGCATTAAATAAAGATAGAATATTAAAAGCAGAAGGCAAAATGTCAAGTAACATATAAAGTCAGGCCTAATAGAATTACACCAGACTTCTCACCAGAGACTATAAAAACCAGAAGATCCTGGCCAGATGTTATGCAGACCCTAAGAGTACTCAAGTGCCAGCCCAGGCTACTATACACAGCAAAACTCTCAATTACCATAGATGGAGAAACCAAAGTATTCCATGATAAAACCAAATTCACACAATATTTTTGCATGAACACAGCCCTTTAAAGGATAATAAAGGGAAAGCACCAACACAAGGACAGGAAGTGCACCCTACAAAAGCAAGAAGGACGGCAGCCACAAGAACAGAATCCCAACTTTAAGAACAAAAACAACAGGAAACAACAATTACTTTTCTTTAATTTCTCTTAACATCAATGGATTCAATTCTTCAATAAAAAGACATAGACTAATAGACCGGCTACACAAACAGGACCCAACATTTTGCTGCTTACAGGAAACACACCTCGGGGAAAAAGACAGACACTACCTCAGAGTAAAAGGCTGGAAAACAATTTTCCAAGCAAATGGTTCAAGGGATCAAGCTGGAGTAGCCATTTTAATATCGAATAACATTGACTTCCAACCCAAAGTTACCAAAAAAGACAAGGAGGAGCACTTCATACTCATCAAAGGTAAAATCAACCAAGATGAACTCTCAATTCTATGAATATCTATGCTTCAAATACAATGGCAGACAGATTCATTAAATAAACTTCAGTAAAGCTCAAAGCACACATTGCAACTCACACAATAATAGTGGGAGACTTCAACACCGCACTCTCACCAATGGACAGATCCTGGAAATAGAAAGTAAACAGAGACACATGGACACTAACAGAAGTTATGAAACAAATGGACTTAATAGATATCTACAGAATATTTTATAATAAAAAAAAGGATATACCTTCTTCACAGTGCCACATCGTACCTCATCCAAAATTGACCATATAATTGGTCACAAAACAGACCTCCACAGATACAAAAATATTGAAATTATCCCATGCATACTATCTGATCACCACAGACTAAGGCTGATCTTCAATAACAGCATAAATAATAGGAAGCCAGCATTCACTTGGAAACTGAACAACACTCTACTCAATGATACCTTGGTCAAGGAAGAAATAAGGAAAGAAATTAAAGACTTTTTAGAGTTTAATGAAAATGAAGCCACAACATACCCAAACTTATGGGACACAATGAAGGCAATCCTAAGAGGAAAACTCCTTGCCCTGAGTGTCTCTAAAAAGAGAGCATACACTAGCAGCCTGACAGCACACCTAGAAGCTCTAGAAATAAAGGAAGCAAATTCACCCCAGAGGAACAGAAGGCAGTAAATAATGAAACTCAGGGCTGAAATCAAGCAAGTGGAAACAAAAGGAACTATTCAAAGAATCAAACAAACCAAGAGCTAGCTGGTTCTTTGAGAAAATCAACAAGATAGATAAATTCTTAGCCAGACTAACAAGAGGGCACAGGGACAGTGTACTAATTAATAAAATCAGAAATGAAAAAGGAGACTTAACAACAAAAGCTGAGGAAATCCAAAACCTCGTCAGATCCTACTACAAAAGGCTAGATTCAACAAAACTAGAAAGCTCTGATGAAATGGACAACTTCCTAGACAGATACTGTGTACCAAAGTTAAATCAGTATAACATTAACGATCTAAACAGCCATATTTCCCCTAAAGAAATAGAAGCAGTCATCAATAGTCTCACAAACAAAAAAGCCCCGTATAAGATAGGTTTAGTACAGAGTTCTATCAGACCGTCAAAGAAGACCTAGTTCCAACACTCCTCAAACTATTCCACAAAATAGAAACAGAAGGTACTCTACCCAAATTATTCTATGAAGCTACAATTACTCTGGTACCTAAACCACACAAAGTTCCAACAAAGAAAGAGAACTTCAGATCAGTTTTTCTTATGAATATTGATGCAAAAATACTCAATGAAATCCTCACACACCGAATCCAAGAACATATCAAAACAATTATCCATCATGACCAAGTAGGCTTCATTCCAGGAATGCAGCGATAGTTTAATATACAGAAATCCATCAATGAAATCCACTATATAAACAAACTCAAAGACAACCACATGATCATCTCCTTAGATACTGAGAAAGCATTTGACAAAATCCAGCACCCATTCATGATAAAAGTCTTGGAAAGATCGGGAATTCAAGGCTCATACTTAAACATAATAAAAGCAATATTTAGCAAACCAGTAGCCAACATCAAACTAAATAAAGAGAAATAAGAAACAATCCCACTAAAATCAGGGACTAGACAAGGCTTCCCACTTTCTCCCTACCTATTCAATATAGTACTTGAAGTACTAGCCAGAGCAATTAGACAACAAAAGGAGATCAAGGGGATACAAATTGGAAAGGAAGAAGTTAAAATATCACTGTTTGCAGGTGATATGATTGTATATGTAAGTGACCCCCAAAATTCCACCAGAGAACTCCTAAACCTGATACACAATTTCAGTGCAGCAGCTGGATATAAAATTAACTCAAGCAAATCAGTGGCCTTTCTCTACACAAAGGCTAAACAGACTGAGAAAGAAATTAGGGAAACAACACCCTTCACAATATTCACAAATACTATAAAATACCTTGGTGTGACTCTAACTAAGGAAGTGAAAGATCGGTATGATAAGAACCCCAAGTCTCTGATGAAAGAAACTGAAGAAGATATCAGAAGATGGAAAGATCTCCCATGCTCATGGATTGGCAGGATTAATATAGTCAAAATGACTACCCTGCTGAAAGCAATATACAGATTCAATGCAATGCCTGCCAAAATTCCAACTCAATTTTCCACTGAGGAGGGGCAATTTGCAAATTCATCTGGAATAATAAAAGTCCTAGGATAGCAATAACTATTCTCAATAATAAAAGAAACTCTGGGGGAATCACCTTGCCTGACATTAAGCTGTACTTCCATGCTATTGTGATAAAGACTGCATGGTACTGGTACAGTAACAGACAGGTAGTTCAATGGAATAGAATTGAAGACCCAGAAATGAATTCACACACCTATGGTAACTTGATCTTTGACAAGGGAGCTAAAACCATCCAGTGGGAAAAAGAGCATTTTCAACAAATGGTGCTGGCACAAGTGGCAGTTATCTTGTAGAAGAATGCGAATTGATCCATTTTTATCTCCTTGTATAAAACTCAACTATAAGTGGATTAAAGACCTCCACATAAAACCAGAGACACTGAAATTAATAAAGGAGAAAGTGGGGAAAGGCCTTGAAGATATGGGCACATGGGACAAAATTCCTAAACAGAACAGCAATGGCTTGTACTGTAAGATCAAGAATTGATAAAGGGGACCTCATAAAATTGCAAAGCTTCTGTAAGGCAAAAGACACTGTCAATAAGACAAAAACGCCACCAATCCTAAATCCAATAGGGGACTAATATCCAATATATAGAAATAGCTCAAAAAGCTGGACTACAGAAATTCAAATAACCCCATTAAAAATGGGGTACAGAGCTAAACAAAGAATTCTCAACTGAGGAATACCAAATGGCTGAGAAGCACCTGGAAAATGTTCAACTTCCTTAATCATTAGGGAAATGCAAATCAAAACAACCCTGAGATTCCACCTCACACCATTCAGAATGGCTAAGATCAAAAAATTCAAGTGACAGCAGATGCTGGCAAGGATGTGGAGAAAGAGGAACACTCCTCCATTGCCAGAGGGATTGCGAACTGGTACAACCACTCTGGAAGTCAGTCTTTCAGTTCCTCAGAAAATTGGACATAGTACTACTGGAAGATCCAACAATACCTCTCCTGGGCATATACCCAGAAGATATTCCAACATACCAGTTGGAATATCTTCTGGGTATATGCTCCACTATGTTCTTAGAAGCCTTATTTATAATAGCCAGAAGCTGGAAAGAACTCAGATGTCCCTCAACAGAGGAATGGATATTGAAAATGTGGTACATTTACACAATGGAGTACTATTCTGCTATTAAATGAATTTATGAAATTCTTGGGCAAATGGACGTATCTGGATGATATTACCCTTAGTGAGGTAACCCAATCACAAAAGAAGTCACTTGATATGCACTCACTTATAAGTGGATATTAGCCCAGAAACTTAGAATACCCAAGATACAATTTGCAAAACACAAGAAAATTAAGAAGAGGGAAGACCAATGTGTGGATACTTCATTCTTCCTTAGAATAGGGAACAAAACACCCATGAAAGGAGTAACAGAGACAAAGTTTCAAGCTAAGATGAAAGGATGGACTATCCATAGACTACCCCACCTGAGGATCCATCTCGTAATCAGCCACCAAACCTAGACACTATTGCATATGCTAGTAAGATTTTGCTGAAGGGATCCTGATATAGCTGTCTAGTATGAGGCTATACCAGTGCCTGGCAAATACAGAAGTGGATGCTCACAGTCATCTATAGGATGAAACACAGCGCCCCCAGTGGAGAAGCTAGAGAAAGTACCCAAGGAGCAGAAGGGGTCTGAAACCCTATAGGTCGATCAACAATATGAACTAACCAGAACCCCCAGAGCTCGTGTCTCTAGCTGCATATGTAGCAGAAGATGGCCTAGTCAGCCATCACTGGGAAGACAGGCCCCTTTGTCTTCCAAACTCTATATGTCTCAGTACAGGGGAATGCCTGGTCCAAGAAGTGGGAGTGGGTGGGTAGGGGAGCAGGGCGGGGGAGGGTATAGAAAACTTTCAGGATAGCCTTTGCAATATAAATAAAGAAAATATCGATTAATATCATTGGAAAAGTTTATGTAAACTGTTGCAAACTAATATTAGAACCCATGAAAATAGCTAAAGGTAGCCCTAAACAGGAAATGTCTCTTCATGTTCTTACAGAGTACTGTAGTGCAGTTCCCAGGACTCATCGCAGGCAACTCACAATGCTATTGTAGCTCCATGGCATCTCATGAACCTCTTTCATGGACACCTGCAGGCACATCATAAACATAAGCACAGCACACACACACAAACACACACACACAAACAGAGAGAGCGAGAGAGAGAGAGAGAGAGAGAGAGATTGATTTAATCTTTAGAGAGTAAAACAAAGATGGAAAAATCATTTTTCATCAAGGCTATTATTTAACATTGTTCTAGAAACAGAAAAACCAATCAATTATATAAAAACAAAAAAAGAGGTAAATATAATTGGAAGGAAATTAACTGCATATGAAGTATTATTTTCATGTGCTATTATTCTTGCTAAATCTAGCAAATTTAAGCTTTAGAATAAAAACAGAAATAAACATTTAGCTTAGTTTTGGGGGAAAATGCAAAAAATTATTTAATAGGTAGCAAGAAAAAATTACATGATATAAGGTAAAAAAATTCCACTTAAAAATTTTTAAGTTTATTTTGTTAAAACAGAACAAAATGTACAGAACTTATATTAACTAGAAAATTATAGCCGCTGTATTAGCGAAACTTAAAACCAATGTGCATCATCTCATGGTAGGATAGGTGCTGTGGAGCTCTATACCCTGAAAGTTACATGGCTGTTTCTCTCTTTTAGCTCCAGCTTCAATACAGGGCCCATTAAGCAACCTATAATGGAGAGTAAGGAGAGACTATCAAGACCCTGTCAATTTCTTAGAATTTGTATGTACTCAGTAGTTTTAGAGAATGGGGGGAGGGAAGAAGTGAGGGACTGAAAGAAGAGAGAGATGGGATTTTCTTTATTAATGTAACCCATGCTCCTGTAAAGAACTTCTCACCAATGTCCCTACAAGTTTCCTAATGAAACTCATTGGTTGATGAAGCTATATTTGGGTATAATCATTTCTGTGGTGTGCCACTGGTCTCCCTAAGAAAAGTTCATACAACATTGAAACATTATTATATAAAATCAATAGGATGTTATTTAGAGTTCCCATAAGCTAGTTTTAAAATTATGTAGTGAAAAACTAGTTGAACAGTCTGAAAATATATAAAAAGGTCTGAAGAGAAAATAGCATTTGTCAACATCAATTTGAAAATGGCTTGATTTCAAGCTATTATACTAACCACAGTGACCTAGTAAGGCATACATATTTAGCAGAACAGGAGAGCATGTCCTGAATGTATAAATAAGATGAGATGAATTAAAGAGAAATACAGATATTTTAAAATGATATGGAGCCTGAATTGACCATCTCCTATAACCAGGCAAGGCGTCCTGTGGAGGGATTGGGACACCAATCCAGCCACAAAACCTTCAACCTAAAATTTGTCATGGTAGCAAGATGTGCTGGGGAAAAAGTGACTCAGAAATTGTAGGAGTGGCTAGCCAGGGACTGTTCCAGTTTGAAACTCACGCCATAAAAGAGAACCCACTCATAACACTGCCTAGAAGGCCAGGAGACAGAAGCTGGATAGCCCAGAGACCTAGAATAGAGCTAAACAGGACTTGTTAAATAAAAGTCAATGAAAATGATTCCTACTAATATTTTGCTATACTCATAGAATGGTTCCTAGTCCAGTTGTCATCAGAGACGGTTCACCCAATAACTGATGGAAACAGATACAGACACCCATAGCCAAACATTAGGCAGAGTTCAGGGAATCCTACAGAAGAGAGGGAGAAAAGATTATAGAAGCCAGAGGTGTCAAGGATACCACAAGAAAATCTACAGAATCAACTAAGCTGGGCCCATAGTGGCTCAGAGAGACTAAACTAGAGAAGCCAACCAGGGAGCACACATGGGGCTGACATAGGTCCTCTGCACATATGTAACAATATGTAGCTTAGTCTTCATGTGAGATGCCTAGGAGTGGGAGCAGGTTCCCTCCTTCCTCCCAGAAGCAGTGTTTTCCCTTTTAGTAAGCTATCCTAGGTAGAAAACCATAGTAGAATATATGCATCCAGTAGAACCCCAACCGAATAAGGTCAGCAGAAAAGATGCAGGAGAGCCCTGCTTCCCCAGGAGTACCTGCTGCTAATTTAGTATTAGTGCTGGGTGATACAAATATAAATTTAGTACTCAACAATTCTAGAACATTCAAGTCTGTTTCTGACTCTTTTACCTGTTTGGGGACCCTTTCCTCCTACTAAGTTGCCCCATCCAGCCTTAATAATAGGGGAGGTCCCTAGTCTTACTACAACTTGATATGTCATGTGTGATTGGAATCCATGGGATGCCTCTTCTTTTCTAAAGAAAATTGGAGGAGGAGTGGATGGGGGAGAGCAGAAGGGAGATGAAGGTGAGGGTAAGGGACTGAGAAGACAGGAGGGAGGAAAAACTGCAGTTGAGATGTAAAAAAAAAAACTAACAGATAAAAACAAACAAACAAACAAACAAACAAGGCATGGTTGCTAGTGAGTCTCGGTGACCCTTTCTCGTCAAAGCTAAGTCCTTTCCCACCATTCCTATCCCCAGAAGGACAGATTAAGACCTTATATTCTTTTATGCGCACACTGTCATGCTGTTCTATATAAGAAATTGACTAAACTTTTCCTCTGAATCTTTCACAGGCCTAAACTCAGGTACTTTGGCTCAACTTCAAAAAGAAAAGGCTTAGCCTGCAGCTGTAATAAAGCCAGGTAGAGTAGGTGCAAGTATCCAGTCATTTTTCAGTTATCTAAATTAATCCTTAAAGTTAGCCTACAGAAGTGATGAGTTTCGCTGTGGAATCTTCATAAATGATGTCATTATTATTTATTTTAATCTGCCTCCCTTCCTCACTTCCCTCCCCTGTGCAATCCCAGGAGTGGGAGCAGGTTTTCTTCTTCCTCCCAGCAGCTTTCCTTGCACTAAGCTATCCTGGGTAGAAGAACATAGAATCCACGTGCACAGTAGAACAGTAACTGAATAAGGTAAATGGAAACGATACAGGAGAGTCATGCTTCCCCAAGAAGCACCTGCTGCTAACTTATTAATTACTACTTACTTCAAATATAAATGTACTAGTTAACAATTCTGGAAAGTTCAAGTCTGATATTATGGTGCCTGAAGGACTGGCTCCTTCTTAGGCCTCATCTCTGCTTGTATATGGTCATCTCCCTGATTCTTTTCCAGGTCTTTCCTCTATATTGATATCTCTGTCCAAAAGTTCTATTTTTTTATTAGCAAGGGTGATATTTTATTGCAAGCAGTATAGCAGTGTATAATAATATTTAAACTAAAATAAAAAACTAATTACAGCTTTTAGTCAAAAATCTAAGATAGGAAATAATTTTTTAAATTTTATTCAATCTTTTTTATTAGATATTTTCTTTATTTACATTTCAAATGCTATCCTGAAAGTACCCTATACCCTCCCCCCTCCCTGCTCCCCTACTCACCCACTCCCACTTCTTGGCCCAGGCATGCCCCTGTACTGGAGCATATAAAGTTTGCAAGACCAAAGGGCCTCTCTTCCCAATTATGGCCAACTAGGCCATCTTCTACTACATATGCAGCTAGAGACACGAGATCTGGGGGTACTGGTTAGTTCATATTGTTGTTCCACCTATAGGGTTGCAAACTCCTTCAGCACCTTGGGTACTTTCTCTAGCTCCTCCATTGGGGGCCCTGTGTTCCATCCTATGTGAGTGAGCATCCACTTCTGTATTTGCCAGGCACTGGCATAGCCTCACTCAAGATAGTTATATCAAGGTCCTTTCAGCAAAATCTTGCTGGCATATGCAATAGTGTCTGGGTTTGGTGGCTAATTATGGGATGAATCCCTAGGTGGGGTAGTCCCTGGATGGCCCATTCTTTCGTTTTAGCTCCAAACTTAGTCTCTGTAACTCCTTCCATGGGTGTTTTGTTCCCTATTCTAAGGAGGAATGAAGTATCCACACTTTGGTCTTCGTTCTTCTTGATTTTCTTGTGTTTTGCAAATTGTATCTTGGGTATTCTAAGTTTCTGTGCTAATATGCACTTATCAGTGAATGCATATCATGTGACTTCTTTTGTGATTGGTTTACCTCACTCAGGATGATATCGCCCGGATACATCCATTTGCCCAAGAATTTCATACATTCATTGTTTTCAATTGCTGAGTAGTACTCCATTGTGTAAATGTACCACATTTTCTGTATCCATTCCTCTGTTGAGGAACATCTGGGTTCTTTCCAGCTTCTGGCTATTATAAATAAGCCTGCTATGAACATAGTGGAGCCAAAAGTTCTACTTTTATAAAGACAAATTCCTGTTACAATTCATGCTCACTCTAATGATTTCAATAAAGGTAATTATCCCTGATTAATTTCTTACCTCGTGTGGTATTCAGATAGTGAGGGGGTGGGGTAAAAACATGTTTGTTCTAAGAAGGAAAAAAGCTTATCTTAGAATTTTGGTAATAGTTTTGGTGGGAGAACTGGCAGCCAGAACTGTGAGGAAACTTTAGAAATCTTAACATTCCCCATGAGCTATTTAGTTAAAAATTAAACACAATGATGTGATTTCACTTTTCAGGTATTCGGTGTTAACAGGGCATCAAGGACACCTAATGCTCATCTTTGGTCTATAAATAAACACATTTTCTGAGTCTCCTCCACTCTAAATTCAGAACCTGCACTTGCCTCTAATATCTTTACAGCACAATGGAAAAACTTCTTTGGACTCTATGGTATCTTGATTTGTCATGTTGTTGTCATGAATGGGACCATCTAGAGTAGAAAGGAGGCTGTGATGTGAGACCCCAATGTATCATCATACTTCCTGCTCCCACATATTAACAAAAATGTATCAGCGATAAATGCTAAGAATAAAAGTAAAAAAAAAAAAAAAAAAAGACATTACATTATTCTTGTGGTTTTCTCTAGGGCCAAAGGTGTGTGTGGGGTTATGGTTCATGTGATGTGAGTGTCTGGCTTATGATTTTGCAGACTACATGCCACTGTTTTGTTATATGAGAGGTTATCTATCTACTTGTGGTTTCAAGGAAGTGGTACCTGCAGTGGAGCTGGCAAGATGTGTTTCTTTCACTCAGAAGAACTGCACTTGTTTTTAATGGACTTCTACCCAGAAGCTCTACATTGCTTCCTCTTACCCAGGCTTTGCCAGCTTGGAGTACAGCCGTGTGCTCTTAAGAGTTCACAAACTGATGTATTTGCAGAAGTCCCTGTGAGCTCTTTCAGTAATGGTCCAAGGAGAATTTTCTAAACTACCTAAGATAAAGCAGAAATAAGGGCAGGGGCAAAGATATAGCTGAGAGGGCGAGTGCTTGCTCATGAGGCAGTCTATGGGATGTACCACTAGTATCACAAATGAAGGAAAAGGTAAAGAGTAAAAGGAAGAGGAGCAGGAGGAAGAAGAGAAGAAGGAATGAGAGAGTCAGGTGAGGGAGATGGCTTATAGAGAGAGAATAAAGACTTGATGGTGGTGAAGAAGGAGGAAAAAGAGGCACCACATAAACCTTCAGCATTGGTTACTGGGGGGCTTCTGGTGAAGTCTGTCTTCTGCGCCACTGCCTAGTACTTTCTCACCATGGTCATTCCTCTCACAACAGGCTTCTTTGAGACTTCCCTTCATGCACTAAGAGCATGGCATTTTGTGAAATTAAGGAATCCAGACCTAAAGAAGAGGTGCAGATCTCTGACAGGGGAAGGCTGAGTGACAAGAACTATACAAATCAAGTGGGGCAGTCTTCTACAGGGTAGCACAGAATGTTGTCTGCCGGCATGATCTGCCATTGTCATATGCAATGATTTATTAAACAGACAGTTGGTGGTGGAGGGGAGACCCAAGCTTCAGGAGAGGCTGTTGTGGTCTCTGAATAACAAAGAGTTTGTCAGGGGCTTTGCAAACTATCCCTTCTTGGATAGGTAGCCCAGAGTTCTCACAAGAAAAGGAAGTGCTGTGGTACAGGGTAGTATATAAGCACACATGTTGCTTTCCTGTTTCCAGGAGGAGTGAGAGAAGAGAAAGCAAGAGTGAGAGTCAGAAAGAGAGAGACACAGAGACACAGAGAGAGCCAGAGACACAGAGAGAGACAGAGACACATTTTGAAGATTTTTTAATTTAAATGCACTTTATTTTACACAACCCACATGACATGTTTTTTTTTCCTTAAAAAAACAATGCCTCCACATCAAATAAATCACAGTCAAAATAAAAGGTCAAGATGACATCAGTCCCATTTGTCCTAAGTCCTGGTATTGTATGAAAGGTAAGAAGCAGCCAATTATGATAACAGGTGATAGATCCAATTTGTTACCATTTTGCCATCTCTAAGCCATCCTTACAGAAAATCATGAATGGAGTCACATCATCTTCATGGTAGCCCAGGAGAGCAATCCACATGGTAAACTGGATTCATGTTTTCACCGATAAAAAAATAAGTTGTTATTGAAATTAGCAAGGATGTGCTTAATTTGCTCCACAGCTCCAGTCATAAAAGGCTTTACTCTATCTGGTTTCTGTTCGAGTTTGTCTTTGAGTGATTTCATGTAATCTTTGGTGTACATTTTGTAGGCCTCTTTTGTGAAGTTGGTTTCTTGTGATGGTTCATGACAATGTCAACACTGGTGACTACTGTGTTTTCAGTACCTTCTCCCTCCAGACCTTCAGTGGAAATATTTCCACCAATGAGGAAGTCATTGAAGACACCTTCTGTTCTACTGACCATGGAAAGTGGTGGTCATTCTCAAGATGGTTAGTTTATGTTTATTTGTTTATTTATTTAGTTAGTTATTTAGTTAGTTATTGTTGTTTTAATTGGATATTTTCTTTATTTACATTTCAAGTGTTATCCCCTTTCCGGTTTCCCTCCCTCCCAGAAACATGCTATCACATACTCCCTCCCCTGCTTCTATGAGGGTGTACCTCCACCCACCTACTCCCACCTCCCCACCCTCCATTCCTCTACAATAGGGCATCTATCGAGCCTTCATAGGGCTAAGGACCTCTCCACCCATTGATGCATGACAAGGCCATCCTCTGCTACATAAGCAGCTGGATACATAGATACTCTTTGTTGATGACTTAGGTCTGGGAGTTCTGGGGTTGTTGTGGTTTTAAGATAAAGTTTCTCTAGCTCCTTCCTTGGGAGTCCTGTGTTCCAACTAATAGCTGAGATTCCCCTTGGTCATGCAAACTTTATATGCCCCAGTACAGGGGAACGCCAGGGCCATTATGTGGGAGGGGGTGGGTAGGAGAGCAGGGCGGGGATGGAGGAGGGTATGGGGAACTTTCTGGATAACACTTGAAATGTAAATGAAGAAAATATCTAATAAAGAAAAAATAATTTAAAAAAAAAAAAAAAGACAAAGTTTCTCTATGTAACAGCCCTTGCTGTCCTGCAACTCACTTTGTAGACCAACCTGTTCGTGAATTCACAGAGATCTGAGTGCCTTTGCTTCCTCGGTACTGATATTAAAGGCATGGGCCATTGTTGTGTGATTTCCTTTTTATTTTTTAAAAAGATAGAAACCTCTATGGTTAAAACATGTAATTATGGCAGAAATTTATGATTGTGCCTATTCAATCTGTTTTCTCTGTGTCACTATTGTATTGGTGCTTTACTGATTGCAATAGGAATCAAGGCCATGGCAACACAGGAGAAAACAAAACAAAAGTGACTTAACTGTCAAATACAATATGGACAGCTGGGAAGTGTTAGCCAGTGGGCAGAGGAGGAGGTTATGAGTGGAAAATTCCTAAGAGAAGTCTGATCAGTGATTGAGAATAGGAGGAGCCTAGGTAAAGCTGGGTTTATGCACCACGGGACAGGCTTAGCTAAGACAATGCAGTGAAACTGGCTAAACCTTAGTCAAGAAGAGAGTGTTTATCCTAATTCGGTGCCAAAACTGGACTGGGACACTGGAGAGCAGTTCATGAAAGTCCAGAAGGATTGAGGGCATTGCAATTAGGGAGGAAGCAAGAGCTGAGGCCAAGGCAGATGGGCATCTTTTGAAGCCCTACGCATCACTGCAGAGGTAATGCAGACTACACGGCTGTGCTGTAATATGGAAAGGGTTTCATTTGATCTGGCTGTGACAATGTGAACAGCATTTAGAAACTTGTAGAACATGAATTCAGTCCTGTCAAACTCTGAGAATGAAAGTTAGAAACAATGTAAGGAGCCCACCCCACCTTCTTAAGGACTTTTAAAATCCAGCAAGAAATTCTATTCTGCAGGTTTGCATGTCTCCATCCTTTGCATGTCTCTGTCTCCCTTAAATGCACCTATTTCTGTAACAAAGTTTACCCTTAACATTCTGTAAGACGGCAGCAATTCAGAAGAGATATTTTCACAGAACACTTGCACAGCAACAGCTCCACCAATGACCTGACACTAGCTTTTTACTCAGGTCTCCACAACCAATGAACGCTATTTTCAAGCAACATGAATGGCACCAGTTTTGCTCACAAAAATTTTCTCTTGTCTCAGCCTTCTTGGATACACACATACTTTACTATGTTTACATATTCCCCTAACATTGCTATTTTTGTATTCTGATAATTAATGTTCTGAGGCTCTCTTATTTATTATTTGCTTTGACAGTCACAACAGAGAGATGCTATTTCAGTGGTGAATGTAATCTGCCAGTCTATAGAGGATCAGTGCAAGCAGATGGTACATGCTGATGATGTGTTTCTGAGAGGTTTTCAATTTCAGGGGGGATGCAGGGCTGGCATGCCTATCCTGCCCTTGTCACCTGGGAGCTTCGGGCTTCTAGGAGGATGAGAACTTCTGAACAGCCTCCTATGTAACTGTGGTGGTTTGACTTGCCCAAGGGAGTGACACTATTAGGAGATGTGGTCTTATTAGAATTGGTGTGGCCTTGTTGGAGGAAATGTTACTGTGGGGGTCGGCAATAAGACCCTCTTCCTAACTACCTGGAAGCCAGTCTTCTCCTAGCAACCTTCAGATGAAGATGTAGAACTCTCAGCCCCTGCACTATGCCTGCCTGGACACTTCCATGCTCCCCACTTGATGATAATGGACTGGACCTCTGAACCAGCACCAATTAAATGGTATCTTCATAATAGTTGTCTTGATCATGTTGTCTCTTCACAGGAGTAAAATGCTAACTAATACAGTAACAAAATTTGGGGGGCACCTGTGTTTGTACAGGAATTAAAGCAGCATTATTGAAAATGTAAGAATTGCTTCTGCAGTCCTATTCTGCATCCACAACCTCAGGCTCATTTGAGAGCACATCACAGTATCTTCATCATTTTAAGTGACATTTGCAATGTGTACACATTTTTATTTTAATGTGGGGAAGATAAAAGACTTTACAGCTAGAGCAAGTAGACAACAAAAGGAGGTCAAAGAGATACAAATTGGAAAGAAAGTAGTCAAAATATCACTATGTGCAGATGATATGATAGTATGCATAAGTTACTCCGAAAATTTTATCAGAGAACTCCTAAACCTGATAAACAACTTTAGCAAAATGGCTGGATATAAAATTAACTCAAACAAATCAGTAGCATTCCTCTACTCAAAGGAATAAAGTCTGAGAAAGAAATTAGGGAAATGACACCCTTCACAATAGCCATAAACAATATAAAATATCTTAGTATTACTCTAACCAAACAAATGAAAGATCTGTATGATAATAGTTTTAATTCTCACTGAAACTTATAGAGGAGAAAGTAGGGGAAAAGCCTCGAAGATATGGGCACAGGGGAAAAATTCCTGAACAGAACAGCAATGGCTTGTGATGTAAGATCAAGAATTGACAAATGGGACCTCATAAAACTGCAAAGCTTCTGTAAGGCAAAAGACACTTTCAATAAGACGAAAAGGAAACAAACAGATTGGGAGAGGATCTTTACTAGTCCTAAATCAAATAGGGGATTAATATCCAATATATATAAAGAACTCAAGAAGATGGGCTCCAGAAATCAAATAACCCTATTAAAAAATGGGGTACAGAACTAAACAAAGAATTCTCAACTGAGGAATATGAAATGGTTGAGAAACACCTGAAAAAATGTTCAACATCCTTAATCATCAGGGAAATGCAAATCAAAACAACCTTGAGATTCCACCTCACAGCAGTCAGAATGGCTAAGATCAAAAATTCAGGTGACAGCAAATGCTGGCAAGGAAGTGGAGAAAGGGGAACACTCCTCCATTGTTGGTGGGATTGCAAGCTGGTACAACCACTCTGAAAATCAATTTTCCTCAGAAAATTGGACATAGTACTACTGGAAGATCCAGCAATACCTCTCCTGGGCATATACCCAGAAGATATTCCAACTGGTAATAAGGACACATGCTCCACTATGTTCATAGCAGCCTTATTTATAATAGCCAGAAGCTGAAAAGAACCCAGATTTCCCTCAACACAGGAATGGATACATAAAATGTGGTATATTTGCACAATGGAGTACTACTCAGCAATTAAAAACAAGCCTATAGGGTATTTTCTTAATTAATGTTTGATGGGAGAGGGCCCACTCACTGTGTGTAGTGCCATCCCTGGGCTCATCATCCTGGGTTCTATTAAAAAAAAAAAAAGCAAGCTATGTAAGCCATGAGGACCAAGCTAGTGAAGAGTATCCTTCCTCTGCATACATACAGTCACTATATCAGCTCCTGCCTCCATGTTTTTGCCTTGTTTGAGTTCTTGTCTTGACTTCCTTTGATAATGTATTGTGATGTGAAAGCATTAGGCAAATATTTCCTTCCCAAGTTGTTTTGATCATGGTGTTTTATCACAATAATAGTAACCCTAACCAAGACACCCTGTCTCAAAAACAAAAACAAAACAAAAATAAAAACAAATGCTCCCCCACCCCCCCGCCGCCGCCATTCCCCCACCAGATTCTTAGATTGAGTCCCGAGCACTGAAAAACCTAGTGCCCTGTGCAGGCCTAATTTCCAGAATGAAGCAGTCACCTTCCTTGAGCGGATTGAGCATTTCTCGCTCACAATGGTTTTCCAGACACTACTGGCCTTCCTCTTTCTCTGTTATTTGCATGCCCTATGACTTTGAGCAGGTCAGTGAGAAGGACTGGCCAGTTACTCCCTATAGTTCTACCCCTCTGTTCAGTAGCTAAAGTCAAATATATATTAGTGACCTCACTTACCACTTACTCCTTTCATCCATCTCTTTCCCTGTTCACCTCCCCTTCTTTTCTCTCTTCCTTGTTCACTACTCCTCTTCTTCCCCTGTCCTGTCCTTCTTTCCTTCCTCTATCTTTTTTTTAATGTCCTTTTTCTACATCTCATTTTATGTGTACAGGCAATATGATTAAGCTCTCTTCAACTCTGGTACAATTTTGAAACTTATATAGATCTAAAATGATATAAGAAAGAAAATAAAAACAAAACAAAACAAAAAGCCTGATGTCCTGGGTTTTGACTTGCTGTGCTCCCTTTAGTTTGATTAGAAGATGACAAGCTTGACATACAGAACTGCAATCATTTTACCAGAGCAACGAGTTTCTTCCTGAGTTAGCATATTTAGCCCAGGATATAGCATTTACCACCTTTAATTCCTATTAATAAAACCTCTCTGGAATTTATAACTTGCTGTATTCGACAGCTTAGAGGAACAATTCTGTCATTTCTGATATTGGTTCTTTTAATTATTTGTCCATTGGCCTGGGCTATTCTCTGCAGACCTGTTCTACTTTGTATTTATGTTGACCCTAGTGAGAATTATACATGGATCCAGGAAGATGAGGTTTCTGGCAACTAAAATTCAATTTACTTTTAAAAAGGGGGGAAGCATTTGTTTAAAATTGTGTATTTATTAAAATTATAATGTCTAGAAATTTTACCGTAATTTCTTTAAAATTTATTATTCTTCCTATAACATAAGCAAAGAATTGTGACATGAGCTAGTGATCCCACCTCTAAGGGCAGGGGGTTAAAGAATTCAAAGCAGAGGATTAAGCTGGCCCTGCTTGTATACTCATGCTTGAAAGAACATTTTATTAAAAAAAAATCTATTGTGAGAGTTTGCTGTGTACCCATCAGTGGAGGAATGTATAAAATGTGCTATATGTGTACAAGGAAATATGATTCAAGGTCAAAATGGAAAATTATTTTGTGACATGCTAAGTGAACTTTTGTTATATTGTTAAAAAGAAGCATGGTATAAATTCTGTGTGTGTGTGTGTGTGTGTGTGTGTGTGTGCATTCATGTGCATGCATGCCTGTGTGTGTGTGTGTGTAAATTAAGATATAAGTTTTTGAATGAGTAGAAGCATCTTTCTAAGTTGGGCTTATTTTAACATAAGTATTTCTACTTCTGTCTATTCTGCAAAAATCACGATTTCATTTTTCTTCATGGCCGAGTTAAATTCCAGTGTATATTAATAGCATCTCTCTTCTTTATCCATTCATTTCTTGATGAACATCTAGGCTGGCCCACTTCTTAGCTATTATGAATAATGCTGAAATGAATATGGATGAGCAAGTATCTCTATGATAGGATTTAGAATCTTTTACATATATCCTAGAAATGTTCATATGGCAGTTCTATTTTTAGATTTTAAAGAAAACTCTGTACTTACAAAGTGGCTGCAAATTCTACAATGGCTGTGCCAATTTATATTCTGCTCAACAGTGTATATACAAGAGTTCCTCATTCCAGACATTCTTACCAGCATATGTTGTTTGTTTTCTTGATGATAGCTAATTTAATGTGTTAGTTTTAATGTGTAGTTTTACAACACTTTTTGGCCATTCTTCTCTTGAGAACTGCATTTGGTTCATCATTCTATTTGTTGACGAGCTTACTAGGGATATTTTAGTGTTTAATTTTTATATTTATCTTTAAACTCTAGATGTAATTTCTCTATTTGTTATTCGTTGGCAAAAACTTTCTTCCATTCTGTAATCTCTTTCCTTCCAGATTTGCAGTGATGATGTTTTGTAGTTTAAACCAATCGCATTTGCCAGCATTTGGGCTTACTCTCTGCATTGTAAGAACTATTTAGAAAGTCATTCCCCAATCACAAAAGAAGTCACTTGATATGTACTCACTGATGAGTACAACTTAGAATATCTAAGATACAATTTGCAAAACACAAAAAAATCAAGAAGAAGAAAGACCAAAGTTTGGATATTTCATTCCTCCTTAGAATAGGGAACAAACTACCTATGGAAAGAGCTACAGAGACAAAGATTGGAGCTAAGACAAAAGGATGGACCATATAGAGACTACCCCACCTGGGGATCCATCTCATAATCAGCCACCAAACCTGGACACTATTGCATATGCCAACAAGATTTTGCTGAAAGGACCCTAATATAGCCATCTCATGTGAAGCTATGCCAGTGCCTGGCAAATACAGAAGTGGATGGTCACAGTTATCTATTGGATGGAACACAGGGCCCCCAATGGAGGAGCTAGAGAAAGTACCCAAGGAGCTGAAGGGGTCTGAAACCCTATAGGTGAAACAGCAATATGAACTAACCAGTACCCCCCAGAGCTCATGTCTCTAGCTGCATATGTAGCAGAAGATGGCCTAGTTGGACATCATTGGGAAGAGAGGCCCCTTGGTCTTGCAAACTTTATATGCCCCATTACAGGGGGAACACCAGGGCCAGGAAGTGGGAATGGGTGGGTAGGGGAGCATGGTGGGGGGAGGGTACAAGGAACTTACAAGATAGCATTTGAAATGTAAATAAAGAAAATATCTAGAAAGAAAGAAAGAAAGAAAAACAGAAAGAAAGAAAGAAAGAAAGGAAGAAAGAAAGAAAGAAAGAAAGAAAGAAAGAAAGAAAGAAAGAAAGAAAGAAGGAAAGAAAGAAAGAGAAAAGAAAGTCATTCCCTGAGCTTGTGTCTTGAAGAATTTTACTTATGTTCTCCTTTAGGAGTTTCAAATCTTTGGGTCTAATTTTAAGTTCTTTGATCCATTTTCATATGATCCTTATATAAGGTGAAATATAAAGATCTTAGAGTCAATTAGAACTGCTTTACTTTGCAATGTAACCTATTTTAGAGAGTTTTCCATAGACCATGAGAAGAATGTGTGTTCCTTATATATTGAATGATATCCTCTGTAGATGACTGTGGAATCCACTTGGTCTATGAAATTCTTTGCTTTGAATTCTTTTATTGGTTTTTAGTTTGGAAAACCTACCCAAAGCCAGGAGTGGTGTATTGAAGTTTCCTATGGTTTTTATGTCAGTATGCATCTGACCTTTCTTAACTTTCAAAATTTGTTTTATGACACTGGGAACACCAACCTTTGGTAAATACAGTATTTACAATTGCTAGAGCTTCCCTTTTGATGTCATATTACTATGAATATATAGAACATTAATATGATTAATATGTGCTGACATATTAATTATAAAACAAAATTAATGGTTACTACATATTAATATGTTAATGTCATAACATGTTAATACGTAGTGACCACGTTAGTTTGATTTCTTAGTTTTCTTAGGGTGGGATAGGGCCGGTAATTAAACCTATAGCCTTGTGCATGCTAAACTAATGCTCTAACACCAAGTACATCAACATCTTCTGCTCTGTATTTTTGACATCTGACAGTGATAAGGCCTGGATAGTTTCTGTCTAGATATTCTAAATGGATCTTGTATTTAAATGCTGGTGTCTTTCTCTAGATTTAGGAAATTTTCTATAATTTCTATAAACTATGCCATTTGGGCTTTAGTGAAGCTCTTTTGCTTTGTGTATTTATAAATTGTTTCCATGTTTGTATAAGTTTTTTGTTTTTTTGTTTTTTAGATTTTCCTGGATGTGTCTTTCCTTCAGCTTGGTTTTGTCTGGTGATGCTGTGGCTTTTAAAACACACTGCTAAATAAAATATAATTTAAAAAATGGTGCTTTATTTCCAGGATTTCTGTTTTACTTTTTTTTCTGATTCTTGATTTCATTAGTTAATTTCTTAGTCCATGTTTTGAAGCTCTGTTCTGACCTGCTGTATTTTGTTTATCTTCTTACCTAGGACCCGAATTGATTGCCTTGTTTCATTCACCTGTTCATTTGAGCCCTCTCTCTGGTCAATGATGCTTTTAAGAAGTTGGTTTTCGCTGGGATTGCAGGAACATCTCATATCAGGCCCATATTTATTTTTATTAATGTATTTTGTCTCCAGTTTCTGTACTTGAACAACGTACTATATCCTCATTGCCAAGTTACCGAATCATTGTGAAGGTATGCTTATGTATAGCAGTACTACCAGTGTTCTTTTAGGAGGTCTTCTTTTCTGTCATTTTGCTGATGCCATCTTATTCTCTCCACCAGTCATATACTGTCGTGCTTCTGTCGCCTCTTCAGAATATACAATATTCCCAAAATCTCTATTCAAAATTCTTTATGATGCCATATAGGGTTTCTCATAATCTGTTTTCTGTTGAATATTTGATTGCACTCTCCTGGATTTGTAGATTGTCATGCCTTATCTGAGTTTCACTAGAACAGTCACATCCCCAAGGTGTTCCATCTAGCTTCTTGGGTTCTTTCTTTTTTCCCTTATAGAGGCTGTTTATTTAGCAGAGTATTCTTATACATTAACAACTGAAGAAGACTTTGTGCATTAAATGGGACCAGTCTCCATGGATGATGCTATCTGTAGTTGGATAAACAAGAACAAAACCAGCTGGGCAGTGGTGGTGCATGCCTTTAATCCCAGCATTTAGAAGGCAGAGGCAGGTGGACTTCTGAGTTCGAGGCCAACTTAGTTGACAGAATGAGTTCCAGGACAGCCAGAACTACACAGAGGAACCCTGTCTTGAAAGAGACAAAACCAAACAAAAACAAACAAAAACAAACAAAAAAGAACAAAACAAACTGTCAGTGTTTTGTCTGCTATGAGTTTCTCCTTGTCTTTGTCAGTTTGTTGGCACTTAATCTTTCCTGACTAAATCTAGATATGCATCCTAATAAAATTTTTCCTGGCATTGTGATGGGTAACATTACATTTAAAGTTTAAACGTACTATGCTTGAGAGATCAAAAAGCAAAAACAGACCGGTTATATAAACAGGATCCAACATTTTGCTGCATACAGGAGATCCACGTCAGTCACAGAGACAGACACTACCTCAGAGTAAAAGGCTGGAAAACAATTTTCCAAGTAAATGGTCCCAAGAAACAAGCTGGAGTAGCCGTTCTAATATCAAATAAAATCAACCTTCAACCGAAAGTTATCAAAAAAGATAAGGAGTGGCACTTCTTACTCATCAAAGGTAAAAACTACCAAGATGAACTCTCAATTCTGAACATCTATGCTCCAAATGCAAGGGCATCCACATTCATTAAAGAAACTTTAGTAAAGCTCAAAATACACATTACACTGCACACAATAATAGTGGGAGACTTCGACACCTCTCTCTCATCAACGGATGTATACTGAAAAGAAAACCTAAACAGAGACATAGTGAAACTAACAGAAGTTATGAAACAAATGGGTTTAACAGATATCTACAGAACATTTTATCCTAAAACAAAAGGATATACCTTCTTCTCAGCACCTCATGGTACCTTCTCCAAAATTACCATACTATAAGTCAAAAAACAAATACAAAAATATTGAAATAATCCCTTGCATCCTATCAGATCACCACAGACTAAGGCTGATCTTCAATAACAACATAAATAATAGAAAACCCAAATACATGTGAAAACTGAACAATACTCTTAGTGGTTACTTGGTCAAGAAAGAAATAAAGGAAGAGATTAAAGACTTTTTAGAGATTAATGAAAATGAAGCCACAACATATCCAATCTTAGGGGACACAATGAAAGCAGTTCTAAGAGGAAAACTCATAGCTCTGATGGCTTCCAAAAAGAATCTGGAGAGAGCATACATGAGCAGCTTGACAGCACACCTAAAAGCTCTAGAACAAAAGGAAACAATATGAATAGTCACCCAAGAGAAGTAGATAGCAGGAAATACTCAAACTCAGGGCTGAGACCAACCAAATAGAAACAAAAAGAACTATAAAAAGAATCAACAAAACTAGGAGAGGGTTCTTTGAGAAAATCAACAAGATAGACAAACACTTAGCCAGACTCAGTAGAGGGCACAGGGACAGTATCCTAATTAACAAAATCAGAAATGAAAAGGGAGACATAACAACAGAACCTGAGGAAACCCAAAATTCATCAGATCCCACTACAAATGCCTATACTCAACACAACTGGAAAAGGTGGGTGAAACGGACACCTTTCTAGGCTGTCATCTGAGCCAGGGCAAGCTTTGATGATACAGCTGTTTTGGGGTGATTTCTGTTCCTGTAATGCCATGGACCGGGCCTAGTCGCCGCCCCCCCACAATCCATGGAGATCAGGGGTTCGGAAAGATGGGCATGGAGTCCGAGAAAGTAGGGTGACAAACAGACGAGACACAAAGGAGTGTGGATCTGAGTGTAATTTGTCAAATCAAGCATCAGACTTTTTATACAGAAGAAAATAGGAAAGTTAGGTGACACACCAGCAAGATACAAAGAGGTTACTAGAGGTTACTAGATTCTTACACAAAACAGAGGAAATGCAAACTCTGAAGAACTGGGAGGAACCAACTGGGATAAGATTCAATGTTAACAACTGGGATCAAAAACAACTCCACCTAAGGTCCACTTAATCTTAGAAGCCATAGTTCCTATTGTAGACTAATATATAGTCCACCTTCCCCCTCGGCCATTGTAAATACTTGTATCTGGGTGTAACTCAGCTAGCTATAGTTCTAAATATCTAGTCTGGTTCCTCCTCAGGTCACAAACTTTCTTATTCCTAGACAATGGTGAATTCCTGTGTAGGGCAGTGACTTAGCTACCCATGCTCAAGGTCGGATCAAGTACTGCCTAGAATCTAACTTAGCTATATGTTATGGTCATGAGCTCCCTCTCTGGGGTGAGTAGGTATCTGTATTGCTTTTCAGTAGGAAAAATCTTGTCACACAACACTTGATGAGAATTCCATGAGCTCTCAGGAGTATGAAGCAGACCTAAGAACTAGAGTGCTCTGTTTATTAGGTTGAGCAACTCAAGACATCTGTGCTCTCTAGTCTAATGTAAACTTGACACAAGCTACCTCAATTGAGAAAATACTTCCATAAGCTCCAGCTGTAAGGAATTTTCTTAATTAGTAATTGACTAGGAAGGCCCAGTCCATATGGGTAGTGCCATCCCTGGGCTGGTGGTTCAGGATTCTATAAGAACTCAGGCTGAATAAGCATAAGGAGCAAGCCAATAAGCAACACCCCTCCATGGCCTCTGCATCATCTCCTGCCTCCAGGTTCTAGCCCTGCATATGTTCTTGTCTTAATTTCTTTTGACGATCAACATCAATATGGAAAGTTAAGCCAAATAAACTCTTTTATTAACAATAAGCTTTTGGTAATGGTGGTTTCTTTGTTTGTTTGTTTTAATTTTTCACTTTTTTATTAGATACTTTCTTAATTTACATTTTAATTAGATATTTTCTTCATTTACATTTCAAATGATATCCCAAAAGTTCCCTATACCCTCCCTCTGTCCTGCTCCCCTACCCACCCACTCCCACTTCTTGGCCCTGGCATTCTCCTGTATTGGGGTATATAAAGTTTGCTAGAACAAGGGGGCTCTCTTCCCAATAATGGCTGACTAGGCCATCTTCTAATATATATGTAGCTAAAGACACAAGCTCTGGGGGTTCTGATTAGTACATATTTTTGTTCCACCTATAGGGTTGCAGACCGTTTCGGCTCATGGGTACTCTCTCTAGTTCCTACCTTAGGGACCCTGTGTTCCATCCTAGAGATGACTGTGAGTATCCACTTCTGTATTTGCCAGGCACTGACAAAGCCTCACAGGAGACAGCTATATCAGGATCCCTTCAGCAAACTCTTGCAATAGTGTCTGGGTTTGGTGACTGATTATGGGATGAATTCCCAGGTGGGGTAGTCTCTGGTTAGTCCATCCTTTCATCTTAGCTCCAAACTTTGTCTCTGTAACTCCTTTCATGGGTATTTTGTTCCCTATTCTAAGGAGGAATGAAGTATCCACACGCTGGTCTTCCTTCTTAATTTTCTTCTGTTTTGCAAATTGTAACTTGGGTATTCTAAGATTTTGTACTAATATCCACTTATCAGTGAGTGCATATCTAGTGACTTCTTTTGTGATTGGGTTACCTCACTAAGGATGATATCCTCCAGATACATCCATTTGTCCAAGAATTTTATAAATTCATTTATTTTAATAGCCGAGTAGTACTCCATTGTGTAAATGTACCGCATTTTCTGTATCCATTCCTTTGTTGAGGGACATCTGGGTTCGTTCCAACTTCTGGCTATTATAAATAAGGCTGCTATGAACATAGTGGAACATGTGTCCTTATTACCAGTTGGAACATCTTCTGGGTATATTCCCAGGAGAGGTATTGCTGGATCTTCCTGTAGTAATATGTCCAATTTTTTGAGGAACTGCCAGACTGACTTCCAGAGTGGTTATACAAGCTTGCAATCCCACCAGCAATGGAGGAGTGTTCCTCTTTCTCCACATCCTCGCCAGAATCTGCTATCACCTGAATTTTTGATCTTAGCCATTCTGACTAGGTGGAATCTCAAGGTTGTTTTGATTTGCCTTTCCATGATGAATAACGATGTTGAACATTTTTTTCAGGTGTTTCTCAACCATTTGGTATTCCTCAGTTGAGAATTCTTTGTTTAGTTCTGTACCCCATTTTTAAATAGGGTTATTTGATTTTCTGGAGTCCATCTTCTTGAGTTCTTTATATATATTGGATATTAATCCCCTATCTGTTTAGGACTGGTAAAGAGCCTCTCCCAATCTGTTTGTGGCCTTTTAAAGTCTTATTGACAGTGTCTTTTGCCTTACAGAAGCTTTGCAATTTTATAAGGTCCCATTTGTCAATTCTTGATCTGACTGAACAGGCCATTGCTGTTCTGTTTAGGAATCTTTCCCCTGTGCCCACACCTTCGAGGGTGTTCCCCACTTTCTCCTCTATAAATTTTAGTGTCTCTGGTTTTATGTGGAGGTCTTTGATCCACTTAGACTTGAGTTTTGGACAAGGAGATAAGAATGAATCAATTTGCATTCTTCTACATGATAACCTCCAGTTGTGCTACCACCATTTCTTGAAAATGCTTTCTTTTTTTTTTCCCACTGGATGGTTTTAGCTCCAATGTCAAAGATCAAGTGACCATAGGTGTGTGGATTCATTTCTGGCCTTTCAATTCTATTCCATTGATCTACATGTCTGTTGCTATACCCAGTACCATGCAGTTTTTCTCACAATTGCTCTGCAGTACAGCTTAATGTCAGGCATGGTGATTCCACCAGAGGGTTTTTTTTTTTTTATTGTTGAGAATAGTTTTTGCTATTCTAGGTTTTTTATTATTCCAGATGAATTTGCAAATTGCCCTTTCTAACTCAGTGAAAAATTGAGTTGGAATTTTGATGGGGATTGCATTGAATCTGTAGATTGCTTTCCACAGGATAGCCATTTTGATTACATTAATCCTGCCAATCCATGAGCATGGGAGATATTTCCATTTTCTAAGATCTTCTTCAATTTCTTTTCTTCAGAGGCTTGAAGTTCTTATTATACAGACCTTTCACTTCCTTAATTAGAGTCACACCAAGGTATTTTATATTATTTGTGACTATTGTGAAGGGTGTTGTTTCCTTAATTTCTTTCTTAATCTTTTTATCTTTTGTGCAGAGAAAGTCCATTGATTTGCTTGAGTTAATTTTATATACAGCTACTACACTGAAGTTGTGTATCAGGTTTAGGAGTTCTCTGGTGGAATTTTGAGGGTCACTTACATATACTATCATATCATCTGCAAATAGTAATATTTTTACTTCTTCCTTTCCATTTTGTATCCCCTTGATCTCCTTTTGTTGTTGAATTGCTCTGGCTAGGACTTCAAGTACTATATTTAATAGATAGGGAGAACGTGGGGAGCCTTGTCTAGTCCCTGATTTTAGTGGGGTTGCTTTGAGTTTCGCTCCATTTAGTTTGATGTTGGCTATTGGTTAGCTGTAGATTGCTTTTATTATGTTTAGATATGTGCATGAATTCCTGATCTATCCAAGAGTTTTATCACAAAGTGGTGGTTGATTTTGCATCTAAGGAGATGATCATGTGGTTTTTGTCTTTGAGTTTGTTTATATAGTGAATTACATTGATGGATTTTCATATATTAAACCATCCCTGCATCCCTGGGATGAAGCCTACTTAGTCATGATGGATGATCATTTGTTGTGTTCTTGGATTCGGTTTGCAAGGATTTTATTTTATTGTATTTTTGCATCGATATTCATAAGCAAAATTGGTCTGAAGTTCTCTTTCTTTGCTGGGTACTTGTTTGGTTTAGGTTTCAGAGTAATTGCGACTTCATAGAATGAATTGGGTAGAGTACCTTCTGTTTCTATTTTGTGGGATAGTTTGAGGAGAGTTGGAATTAGGTCTTCTTTGAAGGTCTGATAAAACTCTGCACTCAACACATCTGGTGTTGGGCTTTTTTGGTTGGGAGAGTATTGATGACTGCTTCTATTTCTTTAGGGGAAATGGGACTGTTTAGATTGTTAATCTGATCCTGGTTTAACTTTGGTCCCTGGTATCTATCTAGGAAATTGTCCAGTTCATCCAGGTTTTCTAGTTTTGTTGAGTATAGCCTTTTGTAGTAGGATCTGATGATGTTTTGGATTTCCTCAGGTTCTGTTGTTATGTCTCCTTTTTCATTTCTGATTTTGTTAATTAGGATACTGTCCCTCTGCCCTCTAGTTAGTCTAGCTAAGGGTTTATTTATTTTGTTGATTTTCTCAAAGAACCAGCTCCTTTTGAATAGCTCCTTTTGTTTCCACTTGGTTGATTTCAGACCTGAGTTTGATGTGGCTGCCCTTGTATTTGGAGCATATATAGTCAGAATTGAGAGTACATCTTGGTTGATTTTACCTTTGATGAGTATGAAGTGCCCCTCCTTGTCTTTTTTGGGTAACTTTGGGTTGGAATTCAATGTTATTCGATATTAGAATGGCTACTCCAGCTTGTTTCTTGGGACAATTTGCTTGAAAAATTGCAGCCTTTCACTCTAAGGTAGTGTTTGTCTTCCCCCCCCCCCCAGGTGGGTTTCCTGTAAGCAGCAAAATGTTGTATCCTGTTTGGGTAGCTAGTCTATTAGTCTGTCTTTTTATTGGGTAATTAAGTCTATTGATGTTAAGAGAAATTAAAGAAAAGTAATTGTTGCTTCCTGTTATTTTTGTTGTTAATGTTGTGATTCTTTTTTTGCCGTTGTCTTCTTTTAGGTTTATTGAAGGATTACTTTCTTGCTTTTTCTAACGTGTAGTTTCCATTCTTGTTTTTGGTGTTTTCCCTTTATTATCTTTTGAAGGGCTGGATCGTGGAAAGATATTTTGTGAATTTGGTTTTTATCATGGAATACTTTGGTTTCTCCATCTATGGTAATTGAGAGTTTTGCTGGGTATAGCAGTCTGGGCTGGATTTTTGTTCTCTTAGGGTCTGTATAACATCTTTCCAGGATCTTCTGGCTTTCATAGTCTCTGTTGAGAAGTCTGGTGTAATTCTAATAGGCCTACCTTTATATGTTACCTGTCCTTTTTCCCTTACTGCTTTTAATATTCTGTCTTTATTGAGTGCATTTGTTGTTCTGATTATTATGTGTCGGGAGGAATTTCTTTTCTGGTCCAGTCTATTTGGAGTCCTGTAGGCTTCTTGTATGTTCATGGGCATCTCTTTCTTTAGGTTTGGGAAGTTTTCTTCTATAATTTTGTTGGTGATATTTGCTGTCCCTTTAAGTTGAAAATCTTCATTTTCATCTACCCCTATTATTCATAGGTTTGGTCTTCTCATTGTATCCTGGATTTCCTGGATGGTTTGAGTTAGTATCTTTTTGCATTTTCTTTGATTGTGCCCATGTTCTCTATGGAATCTTCAATACCTGAGATTCTCTCTTCCATCTCTTGTATTCTGTTGCTGATGCTCACATAAATGTTTCCTGATTTCTTTCCTAGGGTTTCTATCTCCAGTGTTGTCTCCCTTGAGTTTTCTTTATTGTTTCTACTCCCCTTTTTAGGTCTTGGATGGTTTTGTTCAATTCCATCACCTGTTTGGTTGTGTTTTCCTTTAATTCTTTAAGGGATTTTTGTGTTTCCTCTTAAATACTTCTACCTGATAAGCAGTGTTGTCCTGTGATTCTTTAAGGGCTTCTACATGTTTAGCATTGTTCTCATGTATTTCTTTAAGTGAGTTATTAATGCCCTTTTTAAGGTCCTCTACCAGCATCATGAGATATGATTTTGAATCCGAGTCTTGCTTTTTGGATGTGTTGGGGCAACCAGGACTGGCTGAGGTGGGAGTGCTGAGTTCTGATGATGGTGAGCCATCTTTGTTTCTGTTGGTAAGATTCTTACATTTGCTTTTTGCCATCTGGTAATCTCTGGTGTTAGTTGTTGTAGTTGTCTCTGGCTGGAGCCTGTTCTTCCTACGATTCTGTTAGCCTCTGTCAGCTGTCCTGGGAGTCCAGCTCTCTTCTGAGTCTCAGTGGTCAGAGTACTCTCTTCAGACAAGCTCTCCTCTTGCAGGGAGGGTGCACATGCTGAAAATGAGGGCCCGAAACCTGGCCTGTCCCAGAAAATGGGTTGCCTGTGCAGTCTGTGTGCTCACCTGCACAGACTGATCTCCAAGGAACCCAAGATACAAGATGGCTCTCTCACCTGCTCTGGCTGTCAGAACCATTCCGGACAGACACCTCTTCTTTGGTGAAGAAGGTGCCAGATGTCTGGAGCCCGAAATGGGGGTCTATCCCAGAAGCTGTGTCACTTCTGCCTGTTCCAGAAGCTGTGTCACTTCTGAAGTCTACTGGTTCACCCTCCACAGACTCCGAGCTGATCTGGGTAGGCTGGTCTCAGAGGGACCCGGGAGACAAAATGGCTCTCACCTGTTCTGGGGGTGTCAGAGCCCTCCTGGGCTACCACCTCTCCTCAGGCAGGGAAGGTGCCCAGATGTCTGGAGCCAGAAACTGGGTCTCTCCCAGAAGCTGTGTTGCTTCTGCCTGTCCCAGAAGATATGTCGCTTCTGCAGTCAGCTCACTCACCCTTCACAGTCCGTGAGCTGACCTGCACAGACTGCTCTCTGAGGGATCTGGGACACAAGATGGCTCCTTTACCTGCTTCTGTAGGCAGAGCCCTCCGGGGCGGACACCTCTCCTCCGGTGGGATGGTGCCTGAATGTCTGGAGCCCGAAACAGGGTCTGTCCCAGAAGCTGTGTTGCTTCTGCCAGTCCCAGAAGCTGTGTCACTTCTGCAGTTCACACTCTCACCTGCGCAGAATGGTCTCTGAGGGACCTGGGACCCAAGATGGCTTCCTTGGGAGCTCTGGCAGGCAAAGCCCTCCCGAATGGACACCCTGGTCATGGTGTTTGTCACAGCCATAGAAACCTTAAGACAATGTCCACTAATGATTTGATCAAATTGTGGGAAATCTATCAAGACTAAGAGATTTGTTTTTTTGTGTATTGCATGCTGAAACAGTGAGTTTGCCCAATGTATACTAAATCCGTTTGACATGGCTGATGGTACTCTTAACATTACAAACCTGCATTCACAAACTTGATTTGTGGCTTAAAGTTGGCACAGTGGGAACACTATCACCTGGAAACTGACAAGTACTACTATCTGAGCAGTTCTCCCAGAATGCTAGAGTTTAGACATATGTCAGCTTACTATAGTTTACTTCGTATATGGGGATCATAATCTACTTTCTTTAGTTATGATGTGGCTAAAGTGGCCAGGAACTTTGGAGAGGAGACATCTCTAATAATGATGCCAAAACTACAAGCCAAGAGCAAGAGGTAAGGTCACTCTCCATGTGAACTCTGCCAACTCTACTGCTTCAAGGTATAACTTTCTTTTGGCTACATAGTGTTCCATCATTTGGATAGATGAAGCATGTTCTGTCACTGAACTGTTTATAGATTTTCCTAATGTAAATGATATTTCAATAAAAATGTAGCTGTATATATTACCACAGCAGGAATTATAAAAATTATCAAAAGTCTATATAGCTCTTGTCAAATAGATCACCCAGAAGGTTATAGACATCTAATCTCCTACTATAGTCATCTCAAGTCACCAAAACCTCATCAAATACTTGGAATTGGGACAGAGGGAACATTTGCCAACCACCTTCAGCCCCTCTCTGCACAAACTCTTCCTTCCAATTAAGCTGGGAGCATTCTGAGAATCTGGCAATCTCTATGCTCTATGGTCTGCATCTACTCTCTTGTTTCTGTCATTCACCTACACAGAGTCTCTCTTCTGCAGATTGCCATCACTCTAATTTTAGGAGCTACCCCCAAACATGTAAATTGGTAGATGCTAGAAATATTACATCTAATTAAGTTGTTGACTAAGGGGACCTCATGGAAATCCAAAACAACTCAGGCCATTTCTCTTTCTTTTCAATTAATGAATTAATTAATTAATTAATTTACATCACAGCACCCCATCCCTTCTCTTCTCCCAACCCCGTTGTTTCAAATCCCCTTCCCTCTGCCATTTACCTAGCTCTTTCTCCTCAGAGAAGGGGAGGTCTCCCCTGGATATCAGCCTGCCTTGACCTATCAATTCGCAGTAATACTAAGTGCATGTCCTTCTACTGATGCTAGAGAAGGCAGCCCAGGTAGGTGGAAGGGATCCAATGGCAAGCACAAGTATCAGAGATAACCCTTGCTCCTGCTGGTAGATGTCCCACACGAAAACCAAGTTGAACATCTGTTACATATGTATAAAGGGCCTAGGTCTATCCCATGCATGCACTCTGACTGGTGGTTCAATTTGTTGGTGCCGTTATGGGCCCAGGTTAGTTGATTCTATAGGCTTTCTTCTTGTGTTCTTAGACTCTCTGACTCCTTCAATCCTACCTCCCCCTCTTCCAAAAGATTCCCTGAGCTCCACCTAATGATTGGCTGTGTGTCTCTGCATCTGTTTCCATTAGCTGCTGAAGCCTCTTGAATGATAATTATGTAACCCCTGTCTGCAAGTATAGCAGAATATCAGTAATAGTGCCAGGGGTGGGCTCTATTTCATGGCATGGGTCTTAAGTTGGGCTAATCATTGGTTGCCCATTCCCTCACTTTCTGCTTCAATTTTATCCCTGCACATCTTATAGGCAGAATAAATTGTTGGTCTAAGGTTTTGCAGTTGGTGTCTGCCTCCCTTCATTGAAAGCCTTGCCTGGTCATAGGAGGTTGTTCTTTCAGGTTCCATATCCTCTATTTTTAGGAGTCTTAAGTAGGGTTATTCTCATAGATTCCTGGGAGTTTCCATTGTCCTAGGTTTCTAGCTTCGCCACAGATACCAGTTTTCTCTTCCTTGTTCCTTGCCCCCACTTAATCCCTCTTGTTCCTCCTTACCCTTCTTCCACTCAGTTACCTCTCTCCATCTACCCTGATTTCAATTTTATTTCCTCTTCTCGGTGATATTCAGGCATCCTCCCTTTAGCTTCTTTGGATCTGTGGATTGTAGCATGGTTATTCTGTACTTAATGACTAATATCCACTTATAAGTAAGTACACTGCACTTTTGTCTTTCTGGGTCTGGGCTACCTCATGCAGTATGATCTTTAGTGGTTCCATCCCTTTGAACTCAGGCTATTTTCAAGGCTACTGATTGTTCTCCACAAACTGATGGTGAGGCTCTATGGCTGAAGACAACATTTTTATATCTCATTGAACCTGAAGAAACTGAGCTGGTGCCCTCATAGAGAATTTCATGGTGCTAGAAGGTACTCCACACACTACTAGGAGGGAAAGGGAAGCATCAGCCCAGTTGCAAAACTCTGGATCTACAATGGTGACCTGTCTACAATATATTCTGTGGCAATGGTGGCAGAAATTTAGGAGAAACCAACTGCTATCTGATTGAATTTAAGGCTTACTCCATGAGATGGGATCCATTCCCATAATGCTCCTCTAGAGGCAAAGAACCTGAGTCTAGATAAGCCAGTGACTTAGAAGAAATCCAATATTATTGTTCTTCTAAATGGATATAGCAATAAGCTCCCAATGGCATTTCTCTATATTCACAGATCCAGTGAAGCTTCTTCTATACTCACACCATCAGAGACGCTTCCTCTGGAGTACATGGGAACTAACATGGAGGCTCCTAAGTATACAATGTACAGAGAGTAAAAGACTTTGGAACGCTCAGTTCAAAGTAAGATGTCTCAAACAAACTCCTACTCTCTGAGTTCAACGAGCTATGCAGAAAAGATGGAAAACTTTTAAGAACAGAGGGGATCAATGACACTAAGGACACAGTGTCATCCAGATACAACTGGACTAATGCACTTATGAACTCACAGAGACTGGTTGCATGCAGAAGACATTCTCAGGTTCAATATAGGCAGCACTCTAATACTCAGATGGGACATAGACATGAGCTCTCATCCCTAACCAAGAAGCTATCTCTAATTGGTAACTAATTGCAAAGGAGAAAATCAGGTATCTCCAATGGAGTTTCACTGGCTATAAAAACCACACTTAAGGATAGATGTCACGTTTAACAGGAGGTGACCAACAAAAAATGAATTCAGTTGTATTTTTTGTAGAGTTTTGTCATATATATATATATATATATATATATATATATATACACACACATATATATGTATATATGTGTGTGTGTATAGTCTGAAATATACTATACAATAGTATATAGATATGTAAGTTCATACATATATTATATATGATATATAGTATATTATATATAATAGTACATATATAATATGCATGTCATTGTTCATTTGCTTGTATATTATGATTTCCAATTTTGTAGGGTTTCTTGTGTGTATGTGTGTTTCTTATACATTTTTTTCACTGTTTTACTTTTATTCTATTTTTTTAGGTTTTTTATTTGCCTGTTTTCTAAAAATAGAAGTGGAAAGCATGGTATTAGATGGGTGTGGAAGTAGAGAGAATTGGGGAGAATTGCAGAGTAGTTGGGGAAGGGGAAGCCATGATCAGATTATATGGTATAAATTTTCAATTCAAAAATGAAATAAAATTTATAAAAAAAGGATTGTATGAAAATTAATTCAGCAAGTTCCATACACAAGTCCCTTTATTTATGATACTAACAACTTGGAAATAATCAGAAATTTAAAAAAAAACACAGTGATTTGTCAAATAAATTACAATATCTTTGTTATTCTTTGTTCTTGTCAATTTGGCATAAACTAGATATATGAAAAGAAGGAAGCTCAATTAAGAATTGCCTTCATAACAATATGAACTAACTAGTACCTCCAGAGCTCATGTCTCTAGCTGCATATATAGCAGAAGATGGCCTAGTTGGCCATCATTGGGAAGAGAGGCCCCTTGGCCATGCAGACTTTATATGCCCCAATACAGGGGAATGCCAGGGCCATTATGTGGGAGGGGGTGGGTAGGGTAGCAGGGCGGGGATGGGGGAGGGTATGGGGAACTTTCTGGATAACACTTGAAATGTAAATGAAGAAAATATCTAATAAAGAAAAATAATTTAAAAAATATAAAAAATTAAAAAAAAGAATTGCCTTCATAACAATATGAACTAACTAGTACCTCCAGAGCTCGTGTCTCTAGCTGCATGGTCTCTAGTTGGCCATCATTGGGAAGAGAGGCCCCTTGGTCATGCAAACTTTATATGCCCCAGTCCAAGGGAATGCCAGGGCCAAGATGTGGGAGTGGGTGGGTAGGGGAGCAGGGCGGGGGATGGGGGAGGGTTTAGGGGACTTTCAGGATAACATTTGAAATGTAAATGAAGAAAATATCTAATAAAAATTGAAAAAAAAAGAGGAAAAAAAAGAATTGCCTTCATTTGACTGGCCAGTAGGCAAGTCTATGGGGGCATTTTCTTGATTAATGATTGATATAAAATAGTCCATCTTACTGTAGGCAGTGCCATATTGTCTTAGCTGGATAAGAAAGCATGCTCAGGAAGCCATATGGAACAAGCCAGTAATCAGCATTCCTTCAGGGCTTCTGCTTCAGTTTCTGACTCCAGGTCATTGCCCAAATCTCTTGCCCTGACTTCCCTCAATAATAGACTGTGCCTAGGACTTATAAGTCATATATAGTTTCCTGATGATCCCTGCCAAGATTCTTTAGGTTAGAGTATTTTATCAAACAAATAGAAAGCAAAGTAGTACAATCTTCTTGTGATAAAATAGATACTAGTAAAGCTGGTAGTGAACATGACCATGAACATAAAATGCTTCTTACCAGAGAGGATGGATGAAAAACACTAAGGATATTTAACGAGTTGTAAGTAAAGGTATCATTTTATGCTTACGTAATATAAAACATATAGATATATAGATATGTGATTATATACATAGTTTGAATATATCTGAAAAAAAGTTACACCATTTGGGTTGATAATGCTATTAACCTCAAGAACCAAAGTCTACTGTGGTGGTTTAAAGGGGTACATAGACTCATGTTTGATCTTCAGATGGTGGACTGTTTCGGAAGGATTGGAAAGTGTGGCCTTGCTGGAAAAGGTGTGTGAGGTTTAATTGTTGAAAAGCTCACATCAAGTCCAGTTTCACAGTTTCTTTCATTCTTTCTCTTAATCTCTCTCTCTCTCTCTCTGATCTTTCTCTCTTCTCTCTTTCTCTCTCTCTCCCTCTCTCACTCTCCCTCTCTCTCTGCTGTCAGCAGATCAGTTAGACCTTAGTTACTGCTCTCATCATGTTCCTTGCCATGATAGTTATAGACTAACCCTCTGAAGTGTAAGCAAATCCCCAACTAAATGATTTCTGTTATAAGTTGCCTTTGTCATGGTATCTCTTCACTGTGATTAAAGAGTAACTAAGACAAACTATGTAACAAAAATTGCAATGCCAAGAATAAGAAATCTTCCTTTGAGTTATTGGTCAATGTAGTTTTTGAAATTCCAAAAACTATATAGAATACTGATATTTCACTTGGTTGACTTCCAAACTTCAGAGTAATACCATATTCCTAAATACATTAACATGTAGGATAAAGTATGAGTCAACTAACCTGGGCCCATTGAGGCTCACAGAGACTGAATCACTGACCAAAGAGCTTTCAGACACTGGACTTGGGCCCCCAAAACATTTGTAGCAGATATACAATTTGGTCTTCATATAGAACCACTAAAAATTGGAGTCCGGGCTGTCTCTGACTCTGTTGCTTGCCATTGGATCACTTCCACTATTTGGACTGCCTAGTTGGGCCTCACTTGGAGAGGATATACTTAAACATGCTGTGACTGGATGTACAATAGTGGTATGGTAGCCAAGGGGGGTTTCCCCTTCTCTGAGAAGAGGGAAAGGAGATAATGGGAGGAGGGATTTGTAAGGATAGGACTAGGAGTAGAGGAGGAAGAGGACTGCAATTGGGAAGTAAAGTGAATAAAAAACTAATTATGGAAAAAAATGGACAAAATATAAATTACTCAAAATCAAAATAAGAAAGAGAAATTGAGGTAGAGCTAACCTGGAAACCTCTTTTTATAGACTGTATTCTTAGCAAGTAGAGTTTTTCAAACAAAACATCCTCAACTGAAAATTTGAACATATTTTCATAATTTGACTTTAAACATACCAGTGAATTAGTGTTAGAGAATTGAATCAAGCTGGGTAATCCTTCTTTTAATATTTTAAAATTGTCCTTTGAGAATTTCATATATGCATACAATATATTTGTATTGAATTCATTATTCAATCTTCCTAGTTCCCTTCATACTTTCATGTACAACTTTTTGTCTTCTTTTATTAACACCTGCCCCCCAATCACCCTCATTCTAATGGCTATACCCTGTATATGCATGAGTGTAGAGCCATCCACTCTAGCACTGTTATTCTTCCAGAAATGAAACTACTAAAGAAATCAGATTCTCCCATGTCCATTTGCTATTACTACCCAATATTCCCCCAATGAAGAGTGAAACCTTATAAAACCCTGCCCTATTCATGCTTGGACATTTACTCTCAGGAACTTGTACGGGTCTTGGGCAGGTAAACACAGATTCTATGGGTACATGAGTGCAATGATCTTGTCCTGTCCAGAGGCACTATTTCACAGCAATCTTCTCTGACCTCTGACTTACAAAGGTCCTCTTTCCTGTTCTACAATGTTTTATGAAAAGAATCATAAAGGAATATAATATAAATGTTCCATTGGTAGCCAAATATCCCATAGACACTTTCCACCCTGTATTTAACCAGTTGCACAATGATACTTCTCTGATGAGAATGAAGAGGTTCACTAATTTATGGGAATAGAGACACATTTATCTATGTTCATTAAGCAAAATAATAGTAGCAGATTCTACCCTAGGGTTCATGGCCACATGACCTTTCTATCCCTGGGTTCATGGCCACATCTATAGTACTAAGCATGCATTTCCTACTGTGGAGTGGGCCTTAAAGACAATTAGAAAATGGCTGCTTACTCATGTAACATTCATGCCACTATTGAACTCATTGGCATATCTTTCCAGGCTAGTGATTCTTGTGATTTTTAGGATACACAATTAGGATAAGATTGCAAATAACTTTCTCCCAGTGGCCTGCATAGCACAGTTAAGTAATTTGAAATCTAGTCCACTGGAAGGCAGCTGTAATTTTATACCAACTTTATTTCTTTAAGGACCATGCATAACCAATGTATGTGGTGTCTTCAGCCATAGTAAAATACCATCAAGTTCTTATGAGCATCAAAGAGCAGTGGGTTTTATTATTACTCTTCCTTTTACTGGTGTGTCAAAATTGTAGATGACATGTTGTCATGTATGGGGAAATCCTTTGAGATTCAATAGTTCACTCCCTTTCCAGAGGCCTTGAGGGTGCATCAGCTTTCCTCCAGCTGTCAGCTGTTTACACTCTTTCCAAAAGCCCAGTCTATAGCAACTGGATCACTCAGAACTAGAGATAGATGTCTCTGTGATAAGATAACACAAGGTCCAGCTGCTTCCAGGATGTGTGATCTTGGCTGGGTCTGTAGTGAAACTAGAATTGATATGAGGCTGAGAGTGCAAACATAAAGTACTTTTTCATTGGTAGCTTTGATTTTCATCCATATGAGTTCCAAACATGCTGGAAATCTAAACATATACAAATCCAGGACTCAATGCTGTGCTGTAGGTCCTCAGAAGTCTCTGTCAGCCAGAGACACCCCTGTACATACATACCAGGCAACTAAGCTGGGGCTACAGAAAGAGGCTAATGTGGGAGTAGATAGATACAAACATCAGTGACAAGAATTCTCCACTGAGATCTTCTTTCCAGGAAATAGTAAGACCTGAACATTCAGCAGACCCTTCAGTGTCATGTTTTTTTTGTTGAGATCTCCTTTCACAGTAGAGATTTCTATTGACTCATCTCTACCAACCTTGAAGACTTGGGGACTCTCTTTTAGTTTCCCTACCTCGCATGGCCCCATATATAACATGTAGGAAGCAGTTGGGACCACCATATGAATACATGTCCTGAACAATCCCAAGACTGTTGAAAAGGCCCAGTGTTTTGTCTAATCTTGTTCTGCTATTAACATGACTTTCTTAGCAGTAATCATTCTTCCATACAATGTTTGAAATGTGGTGTTTGATGGTACATGGTTTATGTGCATTAACTGAGGAGTTTCATGTAATCCTAGTAAGAGTGCAGCTCATGAGAGAAGTACATCTTCAGATGAAATTAATATACGAATTGGGAGTTCTATTGGTAATACAACTCGATTGTCAACTTCTAGGAGTCCAAGTTTACTTGGTTTTAAATAATTTGTTGGGATTATGTCAAAGCATAAATCTTCTTAGTCAATATATTGATAGCTTCAGTATCATTGATGACCTATAGTTTTTACTGTTAATATGGGGTTATTAATTTTATCTATTATGTGTAAAATTTGTAGGGAGGGGAGAGTGATTAAGATAAGGAAAAACAGCTGGTAAAATAGTTCCTACTTCTTGGGTGTCTATTGTACTTGTGTGTGTTAATTTTGCTGTTAATATAACTGAAAAAATGTAAAGTACTAGGGAGCTGATGAGAAACACAATTATTAATGGTGTGAGCCTCGATGGGTCCAGGTTAGTTGACGCTGTAGGTTTTCTTTTGTCTTTGATAAGTAGTTTCTGTCTGCAATCCTAGCAAAGTATCATATACACTGTTAGTGGTTGGCTTTCTCCCTCAGTCTCTGCTCCATCTCTGCACATCTTGTAGGCAGGACAATTTTTGGGTTCAAGAATTTGTGGGTGAATTGATGTTCCCCTCCTTCCACTGGAAGTCCTGTCCAACTACAGGAGGTGGCCACTTCAGTTTTTATTTCCCCCACTATTTTGAATCTCAGATAGAGTCACTTATATAGGCTAGACTCTCATAGCCTCCCCTATTCCATGTCTCCACCTAGTCCCAGAGTTGCCCTCCACTAATTTCCATTCTTACTCCCAGCCCTGTCCAAACCTGCCATGTCCACACCTGATTGCCATCCCCCGGCCTTTCCTTACCCCTCTTCCCACCCTGCTTTCTCTCCATCCACCTATGATGACTATTTTGTTTCCACTTCTGAGTGAGATTTACACATCCTCCCTTGGGCCCTCTTATAACCCACTAAGGGTGAGGGGAGTCTGTGGATTTTAGTATGGTTATCTTGTAGCTTATAGCTAATGTCCACTTATGAGTACATACCATATATGTCTTTCTGGGTTTGTCTTATATCACTCAGAATAATATTCTCAAGTTCCATCCTTTTGCCTGTAAACTTCAAGATGTCTTAGATCTTAGATTTTAATAGCTGTATAGTATTCTATTGTGTAGATGTACAACATTTTCTTTAACCATTCTTCAGTTGAGGAACATCTAGTTTGTGCATAGTTTCTAGCTATTAAAAATAAAGCTGCTATGAAGATAGTTGAGCAAGTGCCCTTGTGGTATAGTGGTGGATTTTTTGGGTATATGCCCAGGAGTGGTATAGCTGGGTCTTGAAGTAGAACTATTCTAAATTTTCTGATAAACTTCCAGATTGACTTTCAGAGTGGTTGTACAAGTTTCCTTGTATAGTAATATGTGTTCAATTTTGGAGATAGTTTCATGGTTTGCTAAAAAGAAATGTATATTCTTTAGCATTTGGGTAGAATGTTCTGTAGATGTCTGCTAGGTCTACTTGACTACTGGTGTCATTTTTTTTTCCCAAAAGACTTGCTTTTGTTTATTCTGAGTACAGGGCATAGAATAAATTCCAGAGTTATTAGAATCATACAGACTTCCTGATTGTAACACTAAATCTTCCTTTGAGAAATTTGAGAATCTCATCCAGTCACTTGCCATTCTCAGCTCCTGGGTCCCTCTATTGGTGCACCTGGACAGTTCTTTCTCCATTTCCATTTTACTTCTTTTATAAAATCTTTTTCTTACATAAATTTACTTCTTTTGTGCTGTATACTCCTAGATATCAAACCTTGATTTAATTAATCTCATAAAGCCATCTTCTCAGAACAGCCATTACCTTGGGTAATGGCTAATATGGAGGTGAGTATATGATGGACGGATGTCAGTGGCTGGCAATGGCAACAATGTATAATTTTAGCCATTCTAATATTGAATAAAATTGACTTCCAATGTACCGGTGTCATTTAACTTCATCGTTTCACTGTTTAGTTTTGGTCTAGGTGACCTGTCTATTGGTGAGAATAGGACATAGAAGTTACACACTATCTCTGTATTATGGTTGGTCTATAGTTTTAGATTTAATAGTATTTATTTTATGAAATTAGTTACCACTGTGCTTGGTACACATATGTTTAGAATTATAATATCCCTTTGGTGAAATGACCTTTAATAAGTAAGAAGTGTCTCTTCTGACTAGCTTTGGTTTGAAATCTACTTTGTAATATATTAAAATAGCTACATCTGCTTGTTTCTTGATTGCTTTTGCTTAGAATATCTTTTTATGCTAAGACTGTACTTATTGTTAATGATAATTGTCGTGGTTTGAATATGTTTGGCCCAGGGAGTGGCATTATTAAGAGATGCGGCCTTGTTGGAGTGGCTGTGGCCTTGTTGGAGGAAGTTTGTCACTATGGGGATGGGCAAGGAGGCCATCTTCCTTTTTTTTTTTTTTTTTTGTATGTTCTTTGTTAATTTTATTCGGTGTCAAGTGATAAAGCAACCATAGAATTTGAAGACAGGCTAGGTATATTGTAGATCTCCTGAGATCATCTCTGCACTTCTGAATCCCCAGGCCATCTTCCTAACCACATGGGAGCCAGTCTTTTCCTAGCAGCTTTCTTTCAGAATAAGAGGTGAAACTATCAGCTTCTCCAGCCCCATATCTGCCTAGACATGCTCTCACCTTGATAAAAATGGACTGAACCTCTGAACCTGTAAACCAATCTCAATTAAATTGTGTCGTGTATAAGAGTTGCCTTGGTCTTGGTGTCTGTTCTCAGCAGTAAAACCCTAGCTAAGACTGTAAACTATGTTTTATTGAGGCAACAGAAAGTTGATTTTGTTTTCTAATCCAATATACTATTCCTATATCTCTCCACTGGAGAATTGAGCACATTAATATTAGAATTTAATATTGAAAAGTATATATAACTTCTATCATTATATTTTTTGTATGGTTTTTACCTCTTTGTGAATGAATTGTTCTAGAGTTGTTTATTTCCCTTGCCTAATTGGGCATGTTTCCCCTTCTTTACAAAACTAAATATTATTCCTGGTGTTCTCTATAGAGCTGGCTTACATTTCACAAATTGTACTCACAAATTTCTTAAATCTTTTTTAAAACTATTTTTGCTTTCTTTTTGAAATTAAAATAAAATTCTATTATTTTCCCCTTTCCCCTTTGCCCTCTAATTGTTTCCATGTACTATCTCCCTCTCTGTGTATGTTTATGTGTGTGTGTGAGAGACTTATTATTTCAGATCTGACAATTAGATAATCTGACATATTAGATAATCAATTTAGGGACTCTTCCATGGAGAAGATTGTTTCTCCTATTCTCAGCATTTCTTAGTTGTTTGTAATTTGTTATAGTTCCATGTAGATTTTTGATTTTTTGGTTATCTTGGTGGTTAATCTTGGTTTATTCACCTGAGATAAGGAGTTCATAACAGACCAAAGTACAAATACTACCAAGTCCAATTCAGTGAACCAATGAGTTTCACTGGCATCACTTAACAAGGTTATGGGTGAGGGGTTACTTACTGGTTTGAAAGGTGACTCAAAGACAGTTGTATCACCAAGGATATCCCAGTAGGGGTTACTGTTCACAAAAGTTGGGATTCTGGAGCAAAATGCACGAGCAGAAGGCAGCTTAACAGGTTGTTGAGTATTCTCAGTTGACTTACTTCATCTAAACCTCTTCTAGGCAGTGTAGCTGCCTTGGTTTTTGTTTCTTTGTTTGTTTGAGGCATCTGACCTAGACTCATAGTTTTCTTTGCAGATTGGCTTGTCTCAAAGTAATTCTCAGATATCTTTCCCATTTATTTTGTCTCGGGGAGGAAGAGACCTAGAGAATCTGGTCAGTTTCAGGAACTTCCTTAAGCTATTTTGAGTTGATTACCTTCTATTTTAAGGTGGCTCCCTTGGAGATACAACAGTTGGGCCAAGGGTCTGGTGACCTTCTTTATCTTCTCAAAGAACCAACTCTTAAATTTATTTTTTGTTAATATTCCATTTTACTAATTTTAATCTGATATTTATTATTTCTTGCCATTAATTGAGTTTACAGTTAGTTTGCTCTTGTTTTTTGGATTTTTTAGTTAAGTTACGAAGGAATTTATTAGTGACCTTCCTGAGCTTTTAAGTTAGACTTGTAAAATTATAAATTTATCTTATAGACATGCTTTTACTGTGTCCCAGGGAGTGTGTTGTATTGTGTTTTTATTTTAACTTAGTTACAAGAAACTTTTTTGTTTCTTTCTTTATTTCTCTTTTACCTTATTCACCATTCAGAAATTAGTTGTTTAATTTCCATGTGTTTGTATACTTAATAAAAAATGGTTGCTGTATACTAAGTTTAATTGTACTTTAGTCAAATACAATGAGTTGTTTGAATTTTTCTGAATTTGTTAACATATGTGTCTTAGTAGGTTTTTTTTTTTTTAGCTTGACCCCAGTCAATTCTGAGACTGAAGGCAAAATTTTTATTTTTCAACCCACTTTTAAACCAATTTAATTATATGCAAGTATTTTGGGCAAGCAGTACAATAAGGAACTAACAAAGAAGTATGCGGGGTCCTGAAAATGACTCCCATGACAGTTGCTAAAGGGGCTTGTCATAATGACCGGAATACTTGAACCTGCTTCCTCGAACAAGCCTAAAATCTTGCCTGAAGCCTAGCTCTTCTGTTCCACCCTAACACTAAAATTCTTGCCTCACCTTACTTCTCTATTACAGCCTAAAGTTAGCTTTTTGCTGAAATTTACTTCCTTATTATGCACTGATGTCAGATTCCTGCCTGAGCTTATTCTCAAAGTCAGATTCCTGTCTGAGGCCCACTTCTTTGTCCAAGCCATTGTCAGACTGCTGCCAAGCGGTACCCCAAAAGTCTTTCCACACTGACACTTGAAGTTGAAAATCTTGTTTTCATCTACTCCCAGTACCCATAGGTTTGGTCTTCTCATTGTGTCCTGGATTTCCTGGATGTTTTGAGTTAGGATCTTTTTTTTTAAATTATTTTTTCTTTACTAGATATTTTCTTCATTTACATTTCAAGTGTTATCCAGAAAGTTCCCCATACCCTCCCCCATTCCTGCCCTGCTCCCCTACCCACCCCTCCCACGTAATGGCCCTGGTGTTCCCCTGTATTGGGGCATATAAAGTCTGCATAACCAAGGGGCCTCTCTTCCCACTGATGGCCAACTAGGCCACCCTCTTCTATAAAGTCTGCATGACCAAGGGGCTTCTCTTCCCAATGATGGCCAACTAGGCCATCTTCTTCCATATATGCAGCTAGAGACATGAGCACAGGGGGAACTAGTTAGTTCATGTTATTCTTCCACCTATAGGGTTGCAGACCCCTTCAGCTCCTTGGGTACTTTCTCTAGCTCTTTCCTTGGGAGTCCTGTGTTCCAACTAATAGCTGACTGTGAGCATCCACTTCCGTGTTTGCCAGGCACTGGTATAGCCTCCCACGAGACAGCTATATCAGGGCAGTAGGTGGTTTTTTAAGAGAATCTTTTATGTCCTGCTTAGTAGAATGCATACTCTTTGGTGTTTACAAAGAATATTCTGAAGATGTGTGTCTTAGTTAGATTTTCCATTGCTGTGAAGAGATGCCATGACCAAGGCAACTCTTATAAAGAACAACATTTAATTGTAGCTATCTTATAGGTTCAGAGGGTCAGTCCATTATCACCAGGGCAGGAAATATGGCAGCATCAGGTTGGAGAAGGAATTATAAGTTCTAAATCTTGTTTTTAAAGGAACCAGGAGAAGACAGGCAGAAGAAGACAGGCAGCTGGCAGGAGGGTCCCAAAGCCCACCCCTACAGTGACACACATCTCCAACTAGGTAACACCTCCTAATAGAGTCTCTTCCTCGGTCAAGCATATATATAAACCACCACAACATGTTAGGTCCTTTTAGATATATATTGTCATTGAATTATGATACTTTTATGCCTACTTTTGTTTATATAAACTGTCCATTGGAGAAAATACAGTACTGAAATCATCTACTGTTATTAGGTTGATATTAATCTATACCTTTAATTCCATTAGTATGCTTTTTGTGAAATTATTTATCCCAGAGTTTGGTGCAAATATGTTTAGGACAGTAATGTCTTCTTGGTTAAATGCTTCCTTTAGTAACATGACATGGCCTTCATTTTCTCTTTAATTTACATTTAGTTTGATTACTATTTTATCAGATATTAGAATTAATAATAACAACTTTCTTACAGATTCCATTTAATTGGAATATTTTTCTTCATTTTTGTTTTTATTTTTCAAGACACGATTTCCCAGAGTAGCCTTAACTATCCTGGAAATTCTGGAAATAGTTCTGTAGATGAGGCTGGCCTCAAACTTACAGAGATCCACCTTCCTCTGCCTGTCAGTGCTGGGATTAAAGGTGTGCACTGCCACTGCCTGTATCATCTTTTTTTACTCAAAAGAAATTCCTATCTTTGACAGATGTGTTTTTCAAAAAATGCCAATGAACAAATTTTGTTACTTGATCCGTTTAACTAGTCTGTGCCAAGTGCTTGTAGAATTGAGGACATTAATATTTATAGTCATTATTGAAGAAAGAGTGTTTGTTGCAGCCATTGTGTTGTTGATTTTTGATGTTTTTGTTTGTGTCATGATAACTTTATGTTCAATAATTATGGCGTCACTTGTTTTTCTTCTGAAATTTCTTGGCTATACTCATTCTTCTCTTCAGCCCAAAATATGGCTTCCTGTATTTTTTTAGGTTTGGGCATTGGTTATATATATATTTTTAAAAATTAGACTGTTCATATCATGGAAATATTTTATTTCTCCTTCAACTTTGATAAATATTTTTGCCTTACATATTAATCTAAGTTTTCAGTCATGGTCTTTTATGACTTGAAATTCATTGTTTCTAGCTATCCTGACTTTCAAAGTGTCCATTGTGAAATCAGCTGTTGTTCTGTTGGGTTTCCTTTCTATGTGATATATGTTTTCTCTTGTGTATGTCAATAAACTTTTTGTTGTTTTTGTTCTTTACTCTTAGTATTTTAACTATGATAAGATATGGGGATTTTCTTTCCTGGTCTTGTCTATTTGGTGCTCTGTGTGCTTCTTTGTATGTGTGTGTGTGTGTGTGTGTGTGTGTGCGCGCGCGCGCACACACGTGCGCGCACTTCTATCTGTATGAGTGTGCCTTTTCATCTATCAGTAGGGATGAGGTCTACTAATTTTTTTTCTTTGCTGGAAGATGTCAACTAGAGATAGCTTCTTGACTAGGCATGGAAGCTTGTGTTTATTTCCCAGTCCCATCACTGACACCCCATCTAGCCTGATGTTTTGCAGGCCCAATGATTGCTGCATGTGTACATCAGTCAAGTTGTGTCTGGAAGACACTGTGATTTTGAAGTCTTCCATTCCCTCTAGCTCTTACAATCTATCTTCCTCCTCTTCAGTGTAGCTCCCTGAGCACTGAGGAGACTAAATTGATGAAGATAGTCCACTTAACACTGAGTGTTCTGAAGTCTATTGCTCTCTGCACATTGTCCAGTTGTAGTTCTCAATGTGAGTTCCCATCAACTACAAGAAATTTTCTCTGATGACAGTGGATTGAGTCATAGATCTATGAGTATAGCAGGATGTCAGTATGAGTTTATTGCCATATTCCTTTAGCTTAATAATAATAATTAACTTTCCCTATGTCCATGACCTATTGGTGTGTCAGTTTCTTGGCCACTGGAGGTGCAGCAAGAATTGGGATGACTTCTATCTCAATGGAACAGGCCGTAAATGCAATCAGGATATTTTTTTACTCTGAAAATATTTGTAACACTAGTATGTCATGCAGATAAGACTGTTCTACAGCCTGTTTTATATGTCATCTCTACAAAGCAGCTAACTTCACTGGAGTCAACGACACAAGACAGAAGTGGAGTCTACCACACATTTTGTGGAATAGTCCTGGGCATTATACAACCCATCATATATGTCAGTTTACAAGTAATGCCAGTCAGCCTTGATCCAGTGTGAGAAGAGACTACATATATGAGTTTAAGTATTAGGATGTTAGAATCTCTTTTGGGTGGAAGCCAAAGAGAATTAGATAGTGCCTATCACAATTTTAATGTCATATCAGCAAAATTTCTAATTTTGATAAGGAGGCAAGTAAAATTGTATGCAATCATACTTAGAGTAGGTAACATTTTATGAACTTAATTTTCTAATCAAAGATGGACTGTCTCTTTTTAATTATACCACTTATGCCTTCCCTTTTCTTCCTTCTATAAAGGTTAAAGCTTTGAGGGTAAAGGCTTCCTGGCAATCAAGAGCCAAGGAATACCAAAGTTACACTACATAACAAACCACACACAAGAGGTTTATTGGGAAAGGCACAAGAGGATGGCTACCTCTTCTCAGGTTAGAAGCAGCAGAGAACTGAGAAGGAGGCAAGCTTTATAGGGCTTGTTCAGGGTGGAGTTTTCCAGAGTGAGATTTGATGGTATTTCAAGCCAAGTCCAGGAACTGGTAGGATTTCAAACTCATGGATTGGTGGATGGGATTTCAAGCTCAGGGATTGGGGAATTTGCATAGGTTTTCAAACCCACAAGTAGGCTTAGACATTTTACCCTACATATACATCCTCACCTATGTGTCCTCCTTCCAATTATTTCTATGGCCTCTCATTCTCAAATTGATAGCCTTTTTTTCTTTTATAACTGTTAAACACACACACATATGCACACACACATGCACGCACACACACAGTCAATATATATCTAAGTTAATTTGTTTTTGTTTTACGTATGTACATGGTTTCTTGGATAACCACTTTGTTTCGGATTAGAAGACTCATTTCTGAGAAAGTCAAATTCTCCCTCTCTTAGTAGTCACTAGTTGCCTGTAGCTCTTTGTTAAACAGCAGAAGCACTTTAGATTTTTCTCCTTCCATGTTACCTGTCTACTGATAGTGCCATTGTTTCCATCTTGTTTATGCCATTTCTGTAAGAGACTAGTATTTTATAAGAGACTGGCAGACTTCCTGGTAATTCTAATTCTCACAATCTTTCTGTCTCCCTTTCCACAATGTCTCCTGAACCATAAATGCAGGAGCTATGCTACATGTGTATTTGTTGGTGATGAATGGGTTCCCCACAATCCACTGATATCTATGTTATATTTATTTGTAGTTTTTTAAAAAAGATTTATTTATGTATTTTATGTATATAAGTAGACTGTTGCTGTCTTCAGACATACCACAAGAGGGCATCGGATCCCATTACAGATGTTTATGAGCAACCATATGGTTACTGGGAATTGAATTTAGAACCTCTAGAAGAATGCCGGGTGGTGGTGGCGCACGCCTTTAATCCCAGCACTTGGGAGGCAGAGGCAGGTGGATTTCTGAGTTCGAGGCCAGCCTGGTCTTACAGAGTGAGTTCCAGGACAGCCGGGGCTACATAGAGAAACCCTGTCTCAAAAAACAAAACAACCAAAAAACCTCTAGAAGAGCAGCCAGTTAATGCTCTTAACTGCTGAACCATCTCTCCAGCCCTCATTTGTAGTTTTATGTGATGGTCACCATTTGCTGCAAAGAGAAGTTCTATTAAATAACTGGTAATAGATTTTTTTGTTTTGTTTTGTTTTGTTTTGTTTTTTGTTTTTCAAGACAGGGTTTCTCTGTATAGCCCTGAATGTCCTGGAACTCGCTCTATAGACCAGGCTGGCTTCGACCTCAGAAATCTGCTGGTCTCTGCTGGGGTTTAAAGGTATGTGCCACCACACCTGGCTGGTAATAGGTTTTTATCTATGGGCATAAAGATACAATTTGGACTGTAGTTAGGAATTTTACTTTTCTAGCAAAGTGGAAGTAATTCATGACCTTACTAGCTCCAGGAAGTTATCTAAGTGTTTAGTATTAGGCATGATTTCCACACTGTTGAGTAGGACTCAAGTCCAACTAGATAGCTATTGGTTACCTCCAGTATATGAGTGCCACTTATTGTACCTTTGTATGTATCTTGCAATGCTGGTCATGGTTGTGGTTCATAGGTGTCATAAATGGGTAGGTCTGGAAACAGTCTTAAATTATTCTGAAATGACAGCAACCCACAAATATTCTCTATAATTCAGACCACCCTTTACACCTCTCCTTGCACATTTATGTATATTCCTCCCTGCCTTGTGAGTACCTTCATACACTGAATCAGACACATCCTGACACATATTTATGCACATACCCAAACACACTCAAGCTTACTTATTCTTAGATGCACATTCACACATATACACAAAATTATGTAATCATATATATCAATTCACATCCATTCCCATATGTACACACACATATATACACAAACATGACAACATGCACATATGTGTGTGCATACACACACACACACACACACACACACACACACACACACACACACATACACACTGCCCTTTCAGCTTTCATCACATTGGGCTGAGTATATACACAGGATGTCTTGTTTCCTATTCAGTAGTCCAGTTGAAACATGCTAACTGCTTTTTTTATTAGATATTTTCTTCATATTTATATTTCAAATGCTATCCCCCAAAGCCCCCAATCCCTTCCCCTGCCATGCTCGAACTTCTACTCACTTCATATTGCAGGTCTTTGGCCTTACTCTGGTTTTGTGCATGCCCATTATTATGCATTCCTCTTAGATTTCATGGCCTTCTGGCCTTTAAAAAAAATTTTTTTTTGTCCTCCTAGTTTGTTTTCTTCTTTCATATAAGAAGAATTTTTCTAACATAGCCTCTTGACCTGATCCTGTCTACCCCAGCCTGTGACCCAGACTCTTGGGTATATCAGCTCTTCTTCTATACAAAATAGAAGATTTAGGCATCATACTCAAAAGTATAATCTTTAATGAGAATGAGATGTAATTTCAACTGGCACTCTGTTCCAAACACTTCCCTGAAACTCTTTAGCTTGATTTGAAAATTATTCCCCAAAGCCCACACAAGACCCACTAACCATGTGGGACAGAAAGAGACATCTTCTCCTGCTCAGTGGGGCTGTGCTTTGCACATTCTCCAAGCTCATTATTCCACTTGGGATGTTTATTCTTAGCACATGTTTTTGCCTTCACTAACTTGCCTATGAGACCTTGGAAACATTCCTGCTTAGAAGGCAGTTTATATGTGCACATAGGGACTTGGGCAGCCATATAGATGGACACTAGTAATGAAAAGTGGTTCATCTGGGAGTCCACAGTCATGAAGCAGAGAGGATGAAACATTTCTCTGCTCCATTTGGGGGGCCAGTGTGCTGAATAGGACTTGGAGGATCACTGACTCTGGGTGATGGGTAGTTGTGTTCAATGCATGCTGGGATTGAAAAGCCTTATTAAACACACCATTCATTTTTTAACAAAATAAAATAAACTAAGATAAAACAAAAACCATCATATCAAAGACAAAGTAAGCCAACAGAAGGAGAAAAAAGCCCAAAAGAAGGCATAGAAGCAAAGACCTGCTTGTTCATACACTTGGGAGTCTCACAAGAACACTAATCTGAAAGCTACAGTACACATGTAGAGCACTGGTTGAGACCTATTATGCAGGCCCTGTGCTTGGAGACCCAGTCTCTATTAATTCATATGAGCTTTGTTTATGTTCTTATGGTGTTTTATATTTCTTTTAGCTTTCACACTCTTTCTACATCTTTTTTTTTTCAATTTTTAATCAGATATTTTCATACATTTCAAATGTTATCCTCTTTCCTAGTTTCCTCTCTGAAAATCCCCTATCTCCTCCCCGCTACCCCTGCTCCCCAACAGTTACCTAAGCTTGGAAGACACAGATTTGAAAGAGACATCATGTTTAGAGCTGTGTTCCAAGCTCCCTTGCCGTGTGTGTGTGTGTGTGTGTGTGTGTGTGTGTGTGTATGTGTGTGTGTGTGTGTTTGTGTGTGTATGTGTTTGTGTGTGTGTGTGTGTGTGTGTGTGTGTGTGTCTGTCTGTCTGTCTGTCTGGTTTGTGTGTGTGTGTGTGTGTGTGTGTGTGTGTGTGTGTGTGTGTAATGTCTGGGTGTGGGTCTCTGCAATTGTCCATCTACTGCAGGAGGAAACTTTTCTAATAATGACTGAATAAGTCACTGATCTATGAGTACAGCAGAATATTATTAGGAGTCATATTATTACTATTTATATTCTTGTTATTAAGACCAGTAGTATTTGGGTTTATTTTTTTATCTCTGGGCTATCTAGTCTTGGGTAACCTAAGCAGTGTCAAATATGGCCTTCATCTCATGGAATAGGTCTTAAATCTCCCCACACACATACATCCTACAGCCTCTGAGTATACAGATGAAACATCTTCCAATACCCCTGCCCTGGTACATGGCCACATAAACCTCATCCCAGAGACCCTGGACACCTCCTCGGGGGCATAAACACCCACCCCCACACACGCTAAACTGAACTAGTTCTTCAAAGCGGTTTCCATGTGTATTCTTTACCTGTGCACTCATCACCATCCAAGATCCTGTACTGCTTCCCTCACTCCAGTCCAGACCGGTGAACAACAAGCCTGGTAACTCAGAGAGAAGTAGACACAGTGCAGCACTTTATCATTTACTTAATGCCTAACAGTGACATATATGCATATTTATCTTTGTGGATCTGACTTAACTCAGTGAGGATGACTTTATCTAGTTCCATCCACTTGCCTGCACATTTTCTGATGCCATTTCTTTCCTTCTTTTTTTTAATGTTTTATCTCTTTTTTCCTTTTTCCTTTTTCGTTCTTCTCTCATATACTACATCTTTACCTACAGTTTCACTTCCCTCCCCTCTCAGCATCTCCTCCCTCTCCTCTTCACTCTTTTCAGCCTTTCCCCACCTCCCTTATATAATACTCTACTGTTTAAGTATACCACATTTTAAGAAAATCCATTCTTCAGTTGAGGGATACCTACATTGTTTCCAATTTCTGGGTATTATAAATAGAACAATAATGAACATGTTTGGGTACATGCCCTTTGAGTATATGACCAAGAATGATACAGCTGGGTTTTGAGATAGATTAATTCCTGTCTTCCAGGGGAGCTGACACACTGATTTCCATATTGGTTGTGCAAGTCTACACTCACACCAGCAATGGAGGAGTGTCCCCCCTATTCCACATCTTCACTAGCATAAGCTGTCACTTATGTTATAAATGTTAGCCATTCTGACAAGTGGAAGATAGAATCTTCTTAATCATATATCTTCTATCTCCAATGAATGGACCATGGACATGAAATCAGTACTTAGAAGGAAGGAGTTTGAAAACAGAAATGCATGACATTTAACTGGTCCCTGCCCATGTTTTATGACTGATGATTAACTAAAACTCATGGCTTTCTTGTTGGTACATTGACATCTTAACTGGTCCCTGCCCATGTTTTATGACTGATGATTAACTAAAACTCATGGCTTTCTTGTTGGTACATTGACATCTTAACTGGTCCCTGCCCATGTTTTATGACTGATGATTAACTAAAACTCATGGCTTTCTTGTTGGTACATTGACATCTTAACTGGTCCCTGCCCATGTTTTATGACTGAAGATTAACCTAAACTCATGGCTTTCTTGTTGGTATGGTTGATAAGCATTTAATACAAGCAGATATTTGTGAACATTCTATCTCCTCTCCACCTCACTGTAAAGTTCAGAGTAGGAATTGAGTTGAAGGTATCTTTGAGGAATGTGGTTTGCAATGCAGATCTCTAGTGTGTGATCATGAAAGTGGAGAGGCAAATCCTCTCCTGACCCATAGGTGATGCTTCCCTGTACACATGTGGACAATGGGTATCACAGGGTCAGCTACCGAAAGCAGGGTTTTCTAAACTAACGAACTTAGCTTCCTATGGTTGTACTAGAAAAATATCAGGGAATGTTTACTTTCTACAATGAAATAATTTTGCTATGGCCATGCTGTTTGAGGATTGACTGCTGATGAATCCTGATAATATGCACTGCTTGGTGGTGAGAAAGAATCTATCAGTCTCAGGGACCACCTGAGAACCTCTCTTCAGCTGGCTAGAAACTAGTGCTGATCACTTGTTAGAGGAACTAGAAAGTTAATGTATGATGGAGTAGGGCAGCTACAACAAAGATCTAGAGATTACCAAGATTTGTGAAGAAACAATAAAGAGAGAGAACATAATCAGGCTTGCAAAAATGAGAAGGAGTGAGTCAGAAGAGGAGAGGAGAGACTGAAGGAAAGTGAAAATTATAGGAAGAGGTGAAGCAAATAATTACTGGAAATAGTTTTGCACCATGATATGGGCTGATTGATGTACATTTTATATAGACTACCTCACACGGGAGATGAGCATCCATTGGGGACATTGGTGCTAGGGACAATGGTATCTCTTCACAAGTTGTGCACTGTGCAATTCCTTTCTTTAACAGCCAGATGGTGCTTGAAGCTGACTCCAGAAACAGCCTTGAAAAATCCTGATAATTCATACTTGGTGTGAACGTTGCATTGAGAAGCAAAAGCCTTCTTACAGACAACACTGAATATAGAAAGAAAAGATAGAAAGGCCTATGGAAGGGGCAGAGATACCATTGTCAGTAGATCTTAGCCCACTTAGGGAGGGCTGAAAGAACATAGCATATGACCTAGAAGCCCATGTTGTTACTGAGATCACAGCAACACAATATACCATTCAGCAATAGCCCCACAAAAAACAAAAAAAAAAAAGGGCATTGGAGAGATTGTGGTATGTGTAGGATGAGATGCTACAACCATTCTCTACTCAAGTCCAACTTGACTTAGACCTGTTAAGTTCCCTCTGGGGAACATATATAGTTATACACACACATTATCATGAACATCTTGGATTCAATTTTACCAGAAATCTGTTTTCTTTTGCCTGCCATTTCACTCAGGGTGTTACAGTGGGTGTTTGTGTCTTGTGGTTTGCATAAACTTTGTGTAATGCCCCAAGATTAGCTGGATCACTGATACTGCCTTATGGTTGTAACTAATTCCAGAAAGGGATCCTTTCTTCAAGCCCAAGGGGTTAACAATTCTGGAAGTACAATTACAGACAGAATGGTAATTTGAGGGCCACCAAGTATCAGCAGAGTAGCTGAGGGGAGTGTTGCAAACTCACAGTAAGGGTTACTTTCCTGTTTGGATAAATAAGTATCAAGGTAAAGCCTCATAGAACACTGATGGAAGTGGGATGAAAGGATTTGAAAGGTTCTGGTTTGCAAATAATTCACTGTGAACTAATTGCCATCTTATTTCTTCCCCGTTTTCTTCCTTAGACTTCATAGATGAAACATTAAACTGCTGCATGCTCAGATCTTTCTAGAGGAGACATTCTTTTTTTTCAATTTTTTAATTTTATATATATATATATATATATATATATATATATATATATATATATGCTTTTTTTTGTTGTTTTTTTTTTTTTCAAGACAGGGTTTTTCTGTGCAGCCCTGGCTGTCCTGGAACTCACTCTGTAGACCAGGCTGGTCTTGAACTCAGAAATCTGCCTGCCTCTGCCTCCTGAGTGCTGGGATTAAAGGCGTGCGCCACCACACCCTACTAGATATTTTCTTAATTTACATTTCAAATGCTATCCCGAAAGTTCCGTACCCCCCCCCCGCCCTGCTCCCCTGCCCACCCACTCCCACTTCTTGGCCCTGACGTTCCCCTGTATTGGGGCATATAAAGATTGCAACACCAAGGGGCCTCTCTTCCCAATGATGGCCAACTAGGCCATCTTCTGCTACATATGCAGCTAGAGACACGAGTTCTGGGGGTTCTGGTTAGTTCATATTGTTGTTCCTCTTATAGGGTTGCAGACCCCTTCAGCTCCTGGGGTTCTATTTATTTCTAGCTTCTTAGAAGAGACATTCTTTTTCTTTTTTTTTTTTTTTTTTTTTTTTTTTTTGGTTTTTCGAGACAGGGTTTCTCTGTGTAGCCCTGGCTGTCCTGGAACTCACTTGGTAGACCAGGCTGGCTTCGAACTCAGAAATCCGCCTGCCTCTGCCTCCCGAGTGCTGGGATTAAAGGCGCGTACCACTACGCCCGGTTAGAGGAGACATTCTTAAGCGTCAAAAATATCACATTGGTCCTGCTGCTCTATAAACTCAGGAACTCATTTCTACTTCTAGGGGAAAAAGAATGGCAATGGAGAGTTATGAGGTATACCAGAAGCTCCTAAGATCTGTCCCAGATGGGTTGCTCTTGATTTTAGTGAGGTTCATTTCCATGTGCTCAATCCAAAGGCCTGTCCCAGAGCTTTCAAAAGAGGACACATATCTGGAATTTCCATTCTATTTCAAAATGAATAACATTCTCTGTCTAGTTACTTTGAGTGTCAAAATTTAAAGTTGGTGAGAGTGAGTAGCTAGACATTACCCACCAGTTCTGTTGTGAATGGCAATGCCTTCTTTGTCTTAGTTATTAGAACACTAGGATCAGACAAGGCTTGATAGACTCTCACTCAAATTAGAAGCCACGTTTGTCTCCAAATCCCTGAGGCTGAACTCAGAAGCCATGGATGCCTCTGAGATTCTAGCACTGAAGTCAGAAACCATGTGTGCCTCCTAGACTCCAATGTCGAAGTCAGAGACCATGTCAAAGTTGTCTATCACCCAAGTATTGTATAGTATGTGCTTTCAGGCATGTCACCCTATTGTTTGCCATTTACAGTTGGGTAACAGGAAGGTTTAAACAGTTAAGGATTAAGGTGTCAGACAGGCTGTTTTTTTCTATGCTTCTACCTATGGCTTCCAGATGGCCAATTTCCACCTACATCATTTCATGTTCTCTCTCTCTCTCTCTCTCTCTCTCTCTCTCTCTCTCTCTCTCTCTGTGTGTGTGTGTGTGTGTGTGTGTGTGTGTGTGTGTGATTTCCCCATGATATTCTTCTAATCCATAGTCAGATGTTCTATGTTTGTGTCAGACACTGCCCTTCACATGGTGATCTTTTTTTGAGGGCAACCATATTGAATGAGGATGTTTCTTACTGCACTGTAACCTCATCTTAACCAATTCTGCCCTGGTCCAGATGCTGCTGAAAGAGTACAAGGTTGATAACAGCAAACACTAACTAGGCTAAATATTTCAAGAAGTGCCTGAGCCCAAAACAAGAGAACAAAAAAAGGGATGCAAGGGATGATAAGGAGAGAGGCTGACATATCACAAGTTTAAGAAATGTAGGTGACTTCCTGGCCAGATGGGGGAGATGAAATTTGAGAATAAATACTTTTGTTCCCCACTCCAACCCTGATTCCTATAAAGTCTGTTAGTTAAAGATGAGATATAAAGATGATAATCTGTTACCTTCTCAGATCATCTGCCCTCTAAACAAAGAACACCCTTAAGATTCAGCCTTTGACCAGATGGGTTTAGTGCAGAGTTCTATCAGACCTTCAAAGAAGACCTAGTTCCAGTTCTTCTCAAACTATTCAACAAAATAGAATCCGAAGGCACACTACCCAATTCATTCTATGAAGCCACAATTACTCTGATACCTAAACCACATAAAGACACAACAAAGATAGAGAACTTCAGACCAATTTCCCTTATGAATATNTGGCCATCAGTGGGAAGAGAGGCCCCTTGGTTACGCAGACTTTATATGCCCCAATACAGGGGAACGCCGGGGCCAGGGGGTGGGAGCGGGTGGGTAGGGTAGCAGGGCCGGGAGGGGGGAGGATATAGGGAACTTCCTGGATAACACTTGAAATGTAAATGAAGAACATATCTAATAAAAGTTGAAAAAAAAAAAAAGATTCAGCCTTTGCTGCCTTGTCTGGCCTCAGTGGGAGAAGATGCACCCAACTCTGAAGAGACTTGATATGCCTGGGTTGGGGGATACCCAGGGAGCTCCACCCTCTCAGAAGAAAAGGTAGAGTCTCTGTAAGGGGGACTGGGAAGGGAGGCAGCGATTGAGAAGTAAGAAATAAAAAAAAATACATACATACATACATACATACATACATACATACATACATACAGTAAAATAAAATATAATAAAAATATGTAGGCCCTTTCTCTGCTTGTTGACCTTTGTGATAATAATTACCATATGTATTCTGCTTATATCCACTGTAGCCTTCTTGACAAACCTTCAAAAGCCTAGAGACATGGCAATGCCACATCAAACAAACAAACAAAAATGCACACATGTTTGCCAACACGTTCACTTTAGCAACTCTTCCTTTACTAATTAATATACATTGTCAAACAACAATTTCACATAGAAGTCCCATGAATAATCTAATGAATAGTATTTTCCCCCAAACCAGCTAACCCTTCTACCTACCCTTCTTTTTGTTACATTAACTACTTTCTACTTTGAATATGCTTTTTCAAAAAACCAACTAACCAATATTAGTATTATAAATGAAAATTCCATTTCGACAGAAGGCATAAAATGATAACTAATTTGAGTGTACTTTGGAACTGCCTTTGATGATCTTGTAGTTCACAGTTGAGTGTCCTGCTTTAACAGAAAGAGTTAAGTCAATATCTTCATTATTGTGCAGCCCTCAGTATTTTGTCTTTTAACTGGTTTGCGGCTCCCCAGTCTATGAATTGCCCCTAAGAAACTGAGCATACCACACAGATACCAATTTTATAAATGACGATATAGTTATTGTTGTTGTTATTAAATAAGAAAAGATTTACAAAAATTAATATAATCCTTTCTGTAAGACATCAGAGGACACCAGCATTCTGTGGAGGTGAAGGAAATAGAAGGGAGTAGGGGGAAAGAAGGAAAAGAATCAGTGACGGAGGTACCATGTTCAAGAGCTCTGAGAAGTAGCATCCTTTTACAAGTAGCTTCCACCTAACTCAACTGTTAGGTTGATGCAAAGTCACCAACCTAACATCAAGCTGAAACCACCAACCAGAGAAGCAAAGGAGCAGTGTGTGGAAAAGCAATATAATGAAAAGAGCTATTACTTTCTAAGAGACTGGAACATTTTTTGCTGAACCTCACAACCATGGTTAACAATACATCTTGAGGTCAATTGAGACTTAAGACTGCTGCCCTACTATGTTCAACCTGTTTAAAAAAAAAAACAATGTACAATCAACATTACTTGCCTTGGATTTCTCATATAATAAACTTTTACAAACTTAGCTAATGTATAGCTGTAATCTTAAGCTTTGTTCTCTTCTATGCCCCTGACCTAGATAATGCATGTCTCTCATTTGCTGAAAGCAGCAAATACAGAAGTTGAAAGCATCTGTTTGTAGATATTCGTTGATAAATGATGATCTGTGTAATCTAGGCCAGTTGAGTCAGAAACTAAATCCCTTGTAAAACTGTTAAAGATTTCTGTAAAGTATCCCATCCTTCCTCATGTAATACTTTCTATGCTGTTCAATAAGGACAAAGTGATGCCCTTTCTTATGGACAGAGAAAGACAGACATAATCACACAGACACATGACAGTCCATGTAATAGACATATACACAGGAATAGACATGCACAGACATGGGGACAAACAGATTCATAGTGCAGCCTTCAGGCAGGCACAGATTTAAGTTCACACAACAGGCAGCGAATGGAAGACATGGGGAGTTTGAAGTAGAGAATGCAAATCTTGATTCACTCTTGCTTAAGAGACTTCAAGGGGAAATGTTCTTATGTCTTTTCTTAGTACTACACCAATAAATTATTGGTAACTTGAACGTAATCACTAATACATTATAATCCAAACACCAGTGAAGGCAGGAGGGAGAAGGAAAACAATGAAGATGGGAGAGTCCTGCTCATCAGAGCAGAGACTGGTCATGGATAATAGGAGGACCTCTAACCTTCTTTCCTTGGAACAAAGGGCAGCTTGGTGAGAGGATGTCATTCTCCCCTTCTGTCTTCAGTTCCATTAAATCTTGCACCCCACAGTAAGGCTGCATTCAGCATGCCCATGCCTTTCTTTTTTCACAAAGTCCCCTCCCACAGAGGCACAGTATCCAGAACTAAGTAACGGCAGGTGAGCATTTCTCATTATTATATAGGCTGGGACCAAAGATGACTTTATAATAATAGAAGGAGAAAGCAAGCACAGGGGCCCTTATAAATAGATTATAAGGCTTGGTGAATTTATCTTAGCGTTCACAAAATGACTGAGCTTTTTCTGGTCCAGAATAGTTTTAATGGAACAAGTTCTGAAGCTTTATTGCCAAAACAACACCCTTTCATGCTTCACTTTTTTCTTTTTGATTCAAAATCCCAGAATAAGTTAAGTGTAAACATTCAGAATTTCCATATTAAAAACAGAACTTTTGGAAAGATTCTAAACAACAAAGAAAGTCCCTGATCAAAGCAGGAGCTCACTTGGTGAAGGCAGAGGATGCCAGTTTGCTAGCCTGAGGCTGTGATATCTGAGCTTATGTCTGGATGCACCACTGGGTAAGTAGGCAGGGAATGGGCTGCATACAAGCAGCCATTAGACAACAGACACAAATTCTGGCTAAGAGGTTCCTTGTAATATTATATGTAATATTTTGAGGTTAGAGAGCAGAAATCAGGAGTTTAGCAACACCAGTCCCTCTCCAGCCATGTGTCCATTGAATAAAGGCAGGTAGCGAGTGAAGTACTAACTTGGGTCAGGACGTCAAAAGGATCTTGTCTGCTCACAAACATTCTGTTGTTAATTGTTGTGGCTTTGTATTTGAACCTCCCTCATCACCTGAGGGGCTCTTTAGAGAGGATTTCACAGATTATTTTTTCTTTGATTTGGTTTGGCTTAGGTTTTTTGTTTGGTTGGTTGGTTTTTGTTTTGTTTTCTGAAGATAAAGCTGACAGATTTTTACTTTAATATTGGAGGGTAGCAGATGCCCTTGAGAATCTGGTATGTTATAGGGCTGCTCTTTCCAGACTCTCTGTACCACTAGATAAGCATTGGGACTCTGGAATCAGTTTTTGGATCCTAGGACTTCAAATAAAGTTCCATATTTTTCCCATTCCCTAGGCTATCTGTGTCCTGGTAACACTCCTAGAGAAAGCTTCTAGGTTCTGCTAGTATTATTAATTTTATACTAAAACAACATACCTGAAATAATATATGAGAAATGAAGTCCTTAGTGAATGTGTATTGTTTGAGCTGAGTATAGACTCATGAAGAACCCAAATGCCACAGACACAGTAGAATGGCAAAGCCTTCTGTTGGTCTCCATGTGGATATTAACAGTATGTATAGAAAATACTGACCACAACTTCCTCATCCTGGATATTTCTAGCCTGAGTCTGGTCTCCTCAAAGGTCTTCTTCCAAGATTAGCTAAATCTGCCTTCTTCTCCAGCTGTGTGAGTCTTGGATAGTTATCCCAATGCTGGGTTATTGGAGTCTCTCCTTGTTCTCTTTCTAATGGTTTTCAAGAGAGCAGATCTTTAACCTCTCTGCCGGGAAAGAGGCTGGGACAGGGCGTACTCTCTTACCTTCAATCAGAATTATAAAGTAAACATACTTTCCAGACTTCTGTTGGTACATCTCCCTTAGAGTGCACAGCCCACCTGATCCCATGATACATATACACATATACATATACATGCACATGCATATACATATTTGTTTCTTCATTTCACTTGATTCCTAAGCAAGGCAAGTTGAACAATGATCGACCTATGTAGAGAAAAGCATTATTTCAGCTCACTGTTGCAGAAGCTCAGTCCATAGTCATTGGCCTTGTTACTTTTAGACCTGTAACAAGGTGGTAGGTACATAGTGCCAGAGAGTGTGTGAAAGAGAAAAACCACTCACATCATAGTGAGGAAGTAAGAAGGAAGGAGTAGGGTAGGAGTCACACTATATCTTTCAAAGCATTCTCTGAGGATTTCTCAGAAAGCCCCATTTCTTTAAGGTTCTACCACCTCCCAGTGAGACCAAGCTGGTCTCAATTTATATAGGCTAACATTGCTTTGGTCTTTACAGCCACAGAAAAGAAAGCCCATATCCAGTGCACGTAGACTTCTAGTGCTGCCCCTATTAATCCCATCATCTCTTCTACCCACCACTATGTCCTTGCCTTTTGTGGTCAGTACAGAGCTCTTTTCCTCACCAGCTTTGTCTTTCTAGCCAATACAATGAACAACAAAACATCAGCAAATGGCCATTCTCATCCTCTTCCCTCTGACATACAGACAAAGCAATGAGGGTTATTTAACCAAATTTTGGTGCCTAAATAGTAATCAGTTGGCAGCAAATTTTGAATTCAGCAAGGACAATCATTAAAACACTAATAAAAATGTTTCCCAGTGGTCTTCAACCCTATAGGTGGAAGAATAACCATGAACTAACTAGTACCCCCTGGGCTCGTGTCTCTAGCTGCATATATAGAAGAGGATGGCCTAGTTGGCCATCAGTAGGAAGAGAGGCCCCTTGGTTATGCAGACTTTATATGCCCCAATACAAGGGAACGCCGGGGCCAAGGGGTGGGAGCGGATGGGTAGGGGAGCAGGGCTGGGAGGGGGGAGGGTATAGGGAACTTTCTGGATAACACTTGAAATGTAAATGAAGAAAATATCTAATAAAAGTTGAAAAAAAATGTTTCCCAGTAAATAATGGGAAAGGGCTGAAAGGGTAATTATGAACTTGGGGTATTCCTTCATGATAGAAGTCCTGGAGAGATTGGGGATATAGGAGAATACAAAAACATAATAAAGATAATTTACAGCAATTCTATGTTCAACATGAAACTAAAAGAAGATTAAAGTCAAAGCAATTCCATTAAAATCAGGAATAAGACAATGTTGTCCACTGTCTCCATATCTATTCAGTATAATGCTTAAAGTTTTAGATAGAGAAATAAGTCAACTGAAGGAGATCAAAGGGACACAAACTAGAAAGGAAAACCTCAAAATATCCTTATTTGCAGGTGATAGTTACACCATGGAACTCCTATAGTTGATAAAGAGCTAAGTGGCTGGACACAAGAAGCGTATCCCTCCTGTGTACAAACGATTAATAGACTTTGCTTGATGCTGAGCTGAAACCCAAGTGCTTGCTCATGCAACTCACACTAAGTCTAATACTTCTTCATGACACTTAATTTGAGCATTGAGTTACCACTTGTTTCTGAATACACTCCAAGATTGCTAAAGGCTGGACCTGAATTTCTTAAGCTTGTTGTGCAGATGTAGTACCGCATCAAATGTAGTTGTCAATCCACCAGGTATAGGTTAGGCTTTTACTGCATGGCAAACCCTTCCCTATGCTAGATTGTTGTGACTGGTTTGTTGATCACATAGAGAAGGAGGTATCTGGTGTAGAAGAGGCTGTGCTTAGGATTTCCAAGCCCTGGTCATCAGGCTTTGTGCCTTTTAGTTACACCAAAATCTATGGAAAGATGGAAGCTTGAGTGTTTGAAGCTCCTTTGTGTTTTCAACACACAGCTTGAATTAGAAAGCAGGATTTTGTTTGGTTATGAAATATGCAAACTACTAGCTCAGTGGTTCAATTTGTGATGCTTTAGCATCGTGATGGTGTGATGTAGACATGTATTCAGTGCAAATCACATTGTAAATTTGAAACTATATCTATCCCTGACTTGGTGAGATGTTCATAATGTTCTCTTTCTACTGGAACGATCTTATTTTAAGTAAAGCCTGATTTTTAAGTAATCTGTCTTATAATCAGCTTTAAGTAACCAGCTGAAGCTCCCAGGAATCTATACAATCATGACAGTGAATAGCCAAGTCTATACAATGCACTGTATTCAATAAAGTCTATCATAAATGAGCTATATATTAGATGATTTTTCCCAGATGTAGGATAATGGAAGTGTTATGAAAACATTTAAAGGATGTTAGCTAAGAGATAACTATTAAGTTCTATGTATTAAATGTATTTTCATCTTATAATCTTTTAGATTTATCACATGCTTAATAAGAAACATCACTATCAAAAATTGAAGATCACATATCATCTATCTATGCTATCTTTATCCATCATCTATTACATATATCTATTGTGTATCTATGTTTTATCTATGTGTTGTATATATAGCTAGCTATTTTCTACTGTCAATATATTATGTATCTATTTAGCTACTCTATCTATCTATCTATCTATCTATCTATCTATCTATCTATCTTATATCTATCTATATATCTAAATCCTCATACTTAGAAACATAAAATACCCAGTTTTGAAAAGCAACTGATTTCTAAATTCTTCTTAGTACTATATTTTAATATTTTTATTTGGGTATCTATGCTGTGTGTTGGTTGGTACAAAAGAGTTTAGTGCTTACTGAGGCCAGAAGAGTGTGTGAGATACTCCTGAAACAAGTTACAGATAGTGTGAGCTTCCTGACATGGGTGCTGAGAATGAAACTCAGATCTCCTGGAAAATTAGGATAGTTCTTTACTGCTGGACCATCTCTCCAGACCTGGCTAGTGATCATTTTAATATCTGCTCAGTAACTTCTGCAGCAGTGAGTCAAAATAGGCTAATAGCTACATTGAAAACATGTATGTTATGAAGCTTCCCTCTCAGAGTCCAGTAAAAGACTAGGGGAACAAGACTCAACACAAGAAAATGTTGAATAATGAGACCACAAATTGAATAGATCATTTCCCTCTATAGTCACATGTCTATGAATTGAGTGTAGAACTTGGGGAATGTAACTAAATACAATAGCCCATGACAAAACACAAGACAGGATTAGAACCAGGTAAGGACACACCCTTGCTTCAGTTTGCCAATCATTGTTTACAGATAATATCAATTGTCACATCCTTAGTCTTGCAGATCTCCAATAGCATAGCAGCCTCCCCTCACCAGATTGTAGTCATAATGCATATTACTTGCAAATATGGGCCTGATGAATGCTTTTTAGGCCACTTGATGTGTCCATTTCCCAAATGTAAACAGTTTTTTTTCAAATATTTGGAACCAGAAATTTTCTTTTTTTTTTTTTTGTTTTTTTTGTTTTTTTTGGTTTTTCGAGACAGGGTTTCTCTGTATAGCCCTGGCTGTCCTGGCACTCACTTTGTAGACCAGGCTGGCCTTGAACTCAGAAATCTGCCTGCCTCTGCCTCCCGAGTGCTGGGATTAAAGGCGTGCGCCACCACTCCTGGCTCAGAAATTTTCTTAATCATGAAAGGTACACCATTACTGGGGAATTTTCAGTCATGTAAATGACACCAGAAGAAAGAATACATTTTTTCTCATAACAGTTACAACCTGCCAAGTGATAAAGGTTAATCAATCCCTCTCTAATGTAAACAGGCACTCATACAATCCTTGAAGAGCCGACTCTCTTTTCTTTTGTTGAAACTATGAACTTCACTGAATAAAGTAACAGTGCCCATTCAAGAGCAATCATGTTCAGTGCTGAATGTAGGGCCATTTTCAACAGCAAGTATTGGTGAATCAGAAGCATTATTCTATAACTGGATCCAGTATACACGCCAATATGCTCTCACTCATCATAGTGATTGGCTGTTTGGTTCAGTACTTTATTTAATCAGGCACCATGATGAGTCTTCAACATTACCTATTTAATAACTCCATCACTCAACAAAGACAGTGTTCTGTTCCCAAGGAGTTTTCATGGTCTTCATGTAGAAATCAGTTAATTAACGCCAAAGAGAATTCAGTGGAGTTACAAACTGCACAATTATGATAATGTAAGTTACAGGAAAACTTAATTAATTTATTTTTATTTTACTAGCATGTGCATGTATGTACATATTTGTACATATGTATATGGTATCTAAGTGGCAGTAAATGACACAGAATGAATATAGAGGTTTCCTTTTATACATAAGTTCCAAGGATCGACACAGGGCATCACACTTGCATAAAAAGTGCCTTGCCCACTGTACCATCTCATCAGCCCCAACTATAGGGATTTAATGGTGAAAACTCTTATTCTTGACTTGGGCTTTTATGGAGCTAGAGGGGGTAAGGTGGCAAAATAATGAGGAGCAGCATTAGCAAAGTCCTTCCAAATTGACCAGGAGTCAAGTTAGTGTGACAGGAGGGTGTTGAGATTAGGACTCAGTAAATATCTGCTACTGAAACCTAGTGGGACATGGTGAGACTAGATCCAGTCTAGGCAAATATCTTGGCAATTGTAGGTCTCAAAGCACACACATACTTGTAGCATTGGCCAGAAGCCATGCTGGAAAGAAAGCAGCAGGCAACTACTCTGATTGTCATCTTGCACTTGTCTTCAGAAGAATATACTATAAAACCAGGTAAATAAATGCATAAATAAATGGTGCAACAGAACAATCCCACATGAAGCTATCTACTTATGAGAATATATAAAGCATTGTGAAGTACCGAGTGATATATCATGAAAGCAACCAACATGAAGAAGGTTAGAGTGGCCCACACTTTGTGATTCCATTTATATGAGGTACCTAAAGTAGTATATATCATGGACACAGAGTAAAATGGTGGTTAGCAGGGGCTCTCAGAAACATGGGTAGGAACCTAGACTTAGGACACAAAATGTTGTGGAAGCCAGACAAGTAGAAATGGAAGTGAATGAACTCAGAGGACTTGAGCATTCTCAGAGTAGACTTAAGTTAATTTTGATATCTGCCAAGGACTGAAGATCTTAAGAGGCCACTGAGAGACTGTTGACAATATTAAGAGACAACAGTTTACATAAACCCAAGAGAATAGACATTGCCAAAAGTGGAAGGTCTATCTTCAAAGAACACTGCAAAAACTCTTGCTTGGTTAGAAGATCTCTTCATTTCCTTGCTGTCAACAACAAGCATCCCAGAGAATTTTTCTTTAAAAATGCCCTCAATTTAGCCTTCTATGCAAGTCATCTCACCTCATTTTATAAACCAGAGGCCAGATAGAAAGACAAGGAAAATGATGGAGATATAGGAAAAAGAAAGAATCCCTCATTCTCAAATCTGGTTAAAGGATCTCACTAACTGAGAAGTCAAATTTCCAGGACTACTTTGAACCACCAGACAGCATACACCAGCTGATATGAGGCTCACAACATAATACAGTAGAGGACTTCCAGGTCTGTGTTCATTAAGATATGATGCACCTAACCCTCAAGAGACTGGAGGCCCCAGGGTGTTTAGAGGTCAGATGGGATGGAGGGTGGGGGAATCCTTATGGAGATGGAGTGGGGTTAGGTGGGGAGGAGGTGTGGGATGTGAAGTAGTTGGAGAGTGGGAGGAGATGGGCAGGAAATTGAATATGGAGTGTAAAAATGAATTATAAATAAAATTAAATAAAAAACAATATTTGCTTAAGGGCTTGTGGGAAGCCAGACCTTCAATAATTCCCACCATAAAGACCAACTAACACTTTGATAAGAGCCAAACTGCCCCCTCCTTTACACAAGGCTGATCCTGAGAAACAGCAAACCCTTATCTTAGATAAACACCTAGGGCAGTTAAGCAGGCACCAGCATCCTTGGATCTATCACAAGACATCTTCCAGCATCCTGAGATCAATCATAAGACATCTCCCAGCATCCCAGGATAAATCACAAGATGTCTCAAGCCTGCCATCCTCATCCTTCCCTATGTCCTTTGCCCTGAAGTCTTTGTTCTCCCTTCCCAGCCCCTCTTTATTCCCTTTCTTTTACTGTATGTATATAACTAGGTATTCTGCCTTAGTAAAATCAGACCTTGACAAAAAATCTCCCCTTGCTTGGTCTCGCCCCTTTCTTCCCCGCCCATTTCTCTTGCAGGCCTCGGTCCTCCTGGACCCATGGAATAACTAGGTCCTGCTGGACAGGACAAGGGCTTTCACCTTTCCCATCTGTACACCTAAAATTTTCAACCTGATTAGAATCCCATATATAGTTCTTATGACTTTTGGTTTTCCCTTATCAGATTCTAAATCAAGTTTATATCTAAATCTACTATAGAGTCTTCCATGTCAAAAGAGGAAAAGGTTCTGTGGCAAGTTTACAATCTAACTTTGAAAGGCACCAAAATGATATGCATGGCTAATCCTGACATCTAACTGTGATGTTCCTGTGAGAAACCCATACTTACCTCCCCATCCCCTGGTGATCATCATTAATACATGTCTAGCTCTATGAATTTGACCCGCAGGTATCTTGTATCTTATGGTTTGAGTATGCAGTGTTCCCCATAGACTCATAACTTCAACGATTGTTCCCTAGTTGGGATGTTATTTTGAGAGGATCTGAGCCTGAGGAAGTGGGTCCTTGGTGGTATAATATTTTTGACCACTTCTTGTTTCACCTTCTTTTCTGGTGGCCCATGGGCACAGCTGTCTTCCTATTGCCATTAATTCTGCCCAAATATCATTGTGACCAAGCAGCCATGGACTGAACTTGTAAAACCGTAAACCAAATACTTTTTCCCTGTAGTGCTTAAATTGTGTGTGTAATAACATAAAGTAACTAATACAGTCATCTAAGTGGATCTCACCGTGCTGTTCTCTGGACCAAAAAAAAAAAAAAAAAAAAAAAAGTTGAGTGAACATTTCTCCCTAAGGCTAAGGCTGGAAATAACATAAAAATGGTAAACCCCATCAAGTGGCTGTAGTGGATGTGACCTCTCCACCTTTATTTCTCTCAGCCTCATATCTGCATGTAAACTGTGCTGTAGCATGTGTTGGAATCCTTCCCCTTCCTTCACCACCCCACTTTTTTTTTTAGTAGATAAGGCCTTCCTCTGTAGTCTAGGGTAGTTTCAGACCCAGTCAATTCATTTGCCTCAGGTTACCAGGTTCTAGGATTACAGATGTGAGCTGTTCTGTCTGACTTTAAGATTTCTTTTATCTTGACTGTGATTGGTGGTGCATGTTTTTAATCCACTCTGGAAGCAGAGACAAATAGATCTGTGTGAGATTGAGGCTAGTTTGGTTTATGTAATGAATTCCACAATAGTCAATGCTACACAGTAAGACCTAGCCAACCTCAACCTCAGATACCAGAATAAATAATAAGTAGAAAAATAGATGATAGATAGATAGATAGATAGATAGATAGATAGATAGATAGATAGATAAATTGGATCTCCCTTTTAAAGTGAGAATAATATTTCCTTGGAAATAAAGACTATATTTTGTTTTTCATTCATCCATCAATAAACACTTGGGGCACTTGTACTTTGTTAGTGATTGGAAATGATTATTATGGACATGATATACAAATATATATTTGAGATCCTATGTTTAATTCTTTTGCATATAAAACCAGAGGAACAATTACTTGCTGGGTCATACAACAATTCTATGTTGTTTTATTGTTGTTTTAGATAAAAATGTAGTGTTTTTCATTTTATCTTGTTTTTTTTTCCCATTTTTATCTCATTCTGTAGTGAATTTATTACTTTACATTCCCAGCAACAAAGAGGGTTTAAATTTCTCCACATCTCCATCAACAATAATAAAAATTACTTTTAAAATAGGCATCTGTGCCGTATGTGACTGGTAGCTAGAAATTTGTTTTGTTTTATTTTGTTTTTGTGTGTCCTGGATTAAGCCCAGAGCCTTGCTGGGCAATCATTCTACTTCTGAGCTATAATCCTGTCCCTGTTTGATTTATTTTGAAACAGGATTTTGCTGAGTTGTCTAAACTGGTCTCAAACTGAAGAATTTCCTCCCTTAGCCTTCACTGTGGCTGGGATTACAGATGTATACCACCATGCCTAATGGTTCTTAAAGATAGTAAATCCTGTCCTAACACTATCAGCCTTCCAGGGAACACTTTCTGGGTGGCAGCATTTTAAACAAATTAACTCTGAGGTACAAAGAAGACCCTGATTTGGTTAAAGTGTGTATATTTCAGGTATAAAATATGTACAGTTTTTATAGGTTCCCAACAAACGGGTATATTCTTTCTTTCTTTCTTTTTTTTTCCACAGCTCACTACCCACTGCCTTGCTGACCTTTTACTTCCCAGAGCTCCATGAATGAACACCCCTCATTCATAGGATAATGCCCCTTGGTCACTCAAATGAAGAGATAATGGTTTTGCTTTCCTTGAGTAAAAAAACTTGTTAATGTTGTTTTGATTTTCCCTAAAAACCGGTCCAGGACCTTTGAGGAGATTCCCTCATCCTGCACAAGCTGACCTCTTCCACCTAGGCCTTAATACCCCACCTCCTACCCACAAGCCTAACCCATCTCTGTTAAATTTTAACACCTTACTTTCCTCTTGAATAGACCAGCCTAACAGTAACAACCATTCTACTGACCAGACATGTGACCAGATGACTCCAGGTATTCTCAGCAGGAGCTCAGTTGTCAGCAATCAGAGTACACTTGATCTTACAAAGGCTAATAGAGCAGTGGCATTGTGAGCTGGAGAAATGGACTTTTACCTGTGGAGGTTGGTAAGGAGTTGACTACCTTACTCTACTCTGATATCTGATAGCGTGTGTCCTGAAGCTACAGAGGACAGTGAGAGACTAAGTGCTGGTGTCGAGAGGCATTTTATAGTACAGTGAAATTATATAGCTGCTTGATCTGGATGAGACATCATCAGCTACAGAACAAGGTTAAGTGTGGTGTCTTGTGCAGGGACAAGAGAGATAGGTCACATCAAATTATAAGTGTCTAATGGGGTTTTCCAGGACTTCCATTGTTTTTCAGATTTATGGAAAATATTCATCCAACACTTTTGCTTTGTTAGTGAGATACAGAGATCATGCATATGGTAATTAGTTTCAGTTGTGAACTTGATACAATGTAGAGTCCCCTAGAAGATAAATCTCCATGAGAAATTGTCTAGGTCAGGTAGATTTGTGAACATGTGTATGGGGGATTGTCTTTATTTCATTCACTGGGGTTTAAAGTCCCACTCACTATGGGTAGCACCATTTCCTGTATGAGAGTAGAAAAATTGAGTGCAAAAATGCATGAATGAATCATACATCTCTGCTCCCGGCAGTCACTATAATGTGACTAGCTACTTCTGCAGCTTTGATTTTCTCATGATGATGGGTTTTAAGCTGAAGGTAGGAGTCAAGTAAATCCTTTCTCCTTTAAGTTGCTCTTATCACGCTATTTGATCATAGACACAGGAAGGAAAACTAAGACAGCACTGTGTTCTGATATTTCAGAGTGCCTTAGGCTAACATTTTGCCAATTTCCATTTTGCTCCCAAGATTCCACATATGCCTCTGAGAGAACACACAAGGACAAAAAAAAATGCAGAAATTACTCAATATGCCACTCCACCCCCCTGGCAGCGACCTGACTCTGCAGTAGCGTATGCCCAGATGCCTCAGACTCTGTAAATGCATTCCTCTGCCACCTGCACACAAGGGCCTTTTCCCTGTAGATCGCCAGATGACACAATGTTCTCCACACTGCCTGTTTGGTAGCTAATCTGCTTGTTTGCAGAGATATTTCTCTGCCTGTGCTGGGATGTCTCATTCCAGCAGCAGATCTTTGGCTGGTCTACATCAGTTTCAAGCATTTGAAATGATCCTTGGTGAAACAGGAAAGTGATTGGTAGCTCATCTTCAGCAAGCCTGTTGCATTAGAAACTGTGGTCTAAAAAATGAGAACTTTTTACTTTCTGTAGTGGGAGGAGTCAATCCCGGACTCTTGCTCAACAGGCACTCCATCACTACATGCCTAGGCCAAATAAGATCTTAAATAAAATGTAGATAATTTACATGACAAAGGATTTCTGGCTTTACCAAACCATTGAACTTCAGCTGGCTTTGAATAGATGCTGAGTCCCACAGTTTTGGAACCATTTTCTAAGAAATCTTTCAATCACTTCACAAAAGCTCATTTCCCTGGCAGTACCCCACCCAAGAGGGATACACAGAAGAACCTAATTGTGGAGGTGAGACTCCTTCTATGGAAATGGAGGGCTATGAAGCCCTGACTTAAAGGCTAATACTAACACTAGCTTCCTCAACATGCACAGTGACCTTTCCAGAAACCTAGAGATTTTATTGTGTGTATCTGCTTATGTTAGAGAGAATTAAGAGTGTATATGGTCTGAATAGTCATCCTGACCTTGGTGTCATTCTCTTCTTGGCTACTCTGCTAATTTAGTAGTTAACCTACTTGAAATACCTAGAATCACTGTGGGTGAGTCTGGCAGCCATTTGTTTATTCACACATCCACTTAAAGGAGGTGATTTGTGTCCTGGGTGATTCAGGTAATACTTTTGGCACAGGGGTTGCTGAAATGAACAGTACACAGATCCTACCTTTCTATTACATGATAGAAACAAGAAACAATGAGCCTGTTTATAACTTAATTTTAGAATTAAGGAAGTATGGTCTTGATCAGTGTAGGGTAGGTAGAATGATGGATATAGGATAGGTGTATAGGGGCACCCATGAAGCATTGAAGGGAGGGACCAAAGACTTGCATCCTTCCTAGTACATATGGGCCTGCTGTCTATGGAGGGTCAAGGAGAACTATTATGCATCAGGAGAGCAGTCTTTGGACAGAAAATGAAGGAATTAGCCACTAGGAAAGGCAGTGGAATCTGGTCACATTTTAAAGCTGAGTCAGTAGGAGTTCAACCAGGGTTAGAGCCAGAGCCATCGGGGAACAGAAGAGTTGAGTGGGATTCAGATGTGGGACCTATTTGTTTAGGATATTTAGATAAAATGAGAATGTGAGTTCACATCAGCCATAGACCATGTATGTGGCCACATCCAAATATCTTACTCACTTTACATTCAATAGGGAGTTTAGATGCTTACTGATAGCTTGCCATGCTGTCATCCAAATTCCTTCTGAAGTAGGCTCGTATAAATATTACATTACCTGAAGATACTCTATTCATTGAGAGTTTAAAGAAATGAAAAGAAAGTCTGGCTAGGAACTTCTAGAAAAGTAAGATGTCTCCTAGCTCAGCCTTCTCCATCCGAGAGGCACTGAAACTTAAGGTCTTGTCCTGAGTTGTAGACTGCTTGTCTTCCAGATTCAGGGAGGATGTTATATGAGGCATTATGGAAACCTCTTTAGATTTTAGTAGGATTTTAAGAAGATCTATGAGAAAATAAATCTGTG
>LR753311.1:319931-439036 GCA_902729485.2 Mus minutoides
TCACCTCACTGTCATCTACAGTCACCTCACTGTCATCTGCAGTCACCTCACTGTCATCTGCAGTCACCTCACTGTCATCTACAGTCACCTCACTGTCATCTACAGTCACCTTACTGTCATCTACAGTCACCTCACTGTCATCTGCAGTCACCTCACTGTCATCTACAGTCACCTCACTGTCATCTACAGTCACCTCACTGTCATCTGCAGTCACCTCACTGTCATCTACAGTCACCTTACTGTCATCTACAGTCACCTCACTGTCATCTACAGTCACCTCACTGTCATCTACAGTCACCTCACTGTCATCTACAGTCACCTTACTGTCATCTACACTTACCTTACTGTCATCTACAGTCACCATACTGTCATCTACAGTCACCTCACTGTCATCTGCAGTCACCATACTGTCATCTGCAGTCACCATACTGTCATCTGCAGTCACCTCACTGTCATCTACAGTCACCATACTGTCATCCTTGTTCCCACTTGCTCTACTAAAATACCCAAAATATTCCTTCTAGAATTAACACTAGGAACATAGCCCCGTTTCAAAAGAATCTTGCCATGGCTCTGAGGTTTCCAATTCACAAGATTAATTTCTCACTGTGATTTGCAAATGGTCTGTTTTATTTCTCTGGGTGTGTTTACCCACAAATGACAAGAACAACCACTGCCAGGCATGTGACTAGCATGTGATTTCTGTTACTTTATTTGTCTGTTCACCAACTACCAACCATTCATGTGCAGGGAAATGTTTAACAGTAATACTCTGGTGAGCAGGGGTGGACTAATCTCACTCTGTGTAGGATTTATAATCTAACAGGGAGAAATTTAGCTTTATAGAGTGTACTTGGTGGACCAAATGAAAAAGACCCAGAGATGGCAGGGAAGAGCTCTTTCTGTGACTGACCACTATGTTGAGAAGACTGGACTAATCACACTGATCAGGGGTCCAATGTGTTTCAGCAGCCTAGAATACTAGCAAGCCTCAGGTGATGCTTGCTTAGTTAGTAGGCATATAGGATTTCAAGCCTATGAAATGTCTTCTACAATTAAAAAGAAAAAATACCGTGAGTTGAGAACCTTCATCGACACACATTGGTGTGCAGTGGTTTCTACCAACATGGAGAAGAGGTGTCCATCAACTTGAATAGATACATTTCCTCCCAACAAATTTCTAACAAATGTTTAGTGTTTCTTTCAGTTATACATGTGGATTTTAAGCTACTCCAGTATTAACAATACTGATCGAGGTTACCTAGTTGAATCTGAATTTTATAAAAATGAACAATGTTTTAATATAAGCATGTCCTGCATATAATATTTGGAACAATTTGAAATTTAAATGTAAGTGGTCATCCTATATTTTGTCTGGGAAGCCCAAGTTCTGTCCCACCAGCAGTCATCATGTCGAATCCTATCATAGTTATTGCAATTATCTTGAAACATTGTCTGTCCAAACTTGCAACAGATAAAACCAAAAGTTAAGATTATTTAGCTTTTTAATGAGGTACATTTATTTCTGTACAGTAATTTTATTTGTCTTTTAGGAGCTATTTTAGTATTACAACAAAATTGGTGTCCATTGTCATATGATGTATTTCATTTCATGAACATAGAAACATGAGTCTGAGGAACACCAAGGGGATTCAGTGAGAAAAAGCACTAGTTGTACAAGCCTGGAGACATCAGTTAAACCTCCAGAACCCATATAAAGGTGGGAGGAAAGAATGACTGTGTAAAATTGTCTTTAGACCACTGCATGCATGTTGGGGAATGTGTACCCCATTCCTGATACCGCATACATACATAGAAACTAGTGATAATACTAATAGTAATTTTTAAAAGAAGTATGAATCTAGGAAGGATGAACTCCAGCAGTGCATTGAACCTTCAAGCCCAGGCCTTATTGCTTTTTTCAAGTGACACTGAAGTTGCCTCTGGCATGTATTCTGCCAGAGGCTGCAGGGTCCTGCTGTAGCTCTGAAGAGTAGAATATCAGTCTTCACAGGCCTGACTTTAGCAGTGAGGGAGCAGGCCTGTTAGCCTAATTAGTAGAGGGCAAGCAGTCTTGGGACACCTCTGGAAGTTCTGAAGGTTTTTGCTCTCCTGAGGTCTTCTAGGCCCCTCACTCTCAGAGCTAGGAGCTACCCTAGAAGTTGTAGTGGGTGCAAAGTGAAGTGGTATGGAAATGAGGACAAGGCTAGAGACTGAGCAGCCCTGAAGGGATGTTCAGAAATGACATTTGGAAAAAGACAAAATAAATAAATAAACAAAATAAACAACAACAACAACAAAAAAAAACAAACTCAACTTGTTCCTTCTAAGTTGATAGGAAAATAGATACAGGGGCAAATTATAATTATCCTAGAAAATTTTCTAGAAATTATTCTATAAAAAGTTGGCCACTTGTGCTGTGCCTACTCACACAAGGGAGTTTCCCCACTATGTGGAGATCTGTATGTGTACTTTCTGAGTCTCCACTGTTTCCCAGACCCTCTCAAGGTTCACACCCCTTCCTGTTTCTTCATTTTGGTCCAACCAGGAATTTTGTCCCAGTGCCATGTCTACACTTTTCTTACTCCCCCTGCCCATGCCAGATCCTTCCATCCTTTTTCCAGGGCAGCCCCTTCCAAGTTGTATAATATAGATAAACACTAGGCTTAGGGTATGTCCTAAGTGCCAATATCATAATAAACGTTGCCAAGCCAGGCCTGAGCTGACTGAGCATTTTGCCTAGTATGAGGAAACAAAATGAACTACGGTGGGCACTGTAGGAACCTTGATTTAGAAGTAATGTGAATATAGAGAGCAGCATTTTGAAACAGTCTTCCCCAGGGAAGTGCAAACCCATTGGTCATCCAATACTAAATAGGCAGACCAGAAAACAGATACACAAGGAACATACAGACTGAGCAGGTTGTATTTATGTATTTAGTATCACACACCACCACCATCATTAACAACAACACCAAAAAAAAAAAACAACAACAACAACAAAAAAAACCAATAACAACTAATGCAAAAAGAGGTCATGAATTTGAAAGAGAGAAAAGGAGGTGTATGTGAGGGTTTGCAGGGAAGAGAGGAAAGAGGAATACTGTAATTATGTTATTATTTAAAAAAAAAAGTTAAAAATAAGCAATGTGATTTCCACTAGAATTAGTTTATGTATTTTAAGGTTTTTTTCATAACTGAGAATGATACTTCATATATCTATGTTCACATAAAATTAATATTTGCAACCAACACATGGAAACTGATGTGGCTATCCAGCACTGTGTAGTAGTAAAGACTCAGAGACCATGAGTTTAGGCTATATAAATTACGGTGTCGGTTGAACACACTCATTACAGCTGTTAAAGTTACCCATCCACAAGATTGGTGAAGTTTGCACATTCTCAACCAACTTCTGTAAGGGACAAGCACAGTCCATAAGTACAATCATGTAGAATGCTTATAGTAAGCAGTAACTAGAGCATGTAGAAAGTAGGATTAAGAGGTGGACAGGCATAATATTCTCACACACCATTTTTACCTACATGAATGACCAAACCTCTGATTTAGGGAACTAAGTCACTATCTACTCTATTTTTAGCCATTTCCCTGTGCTTGTGTATAGGTGTACTGGCTAGGTTTGTGTCAACTTGACACAGCTGGAGTTATCACAGAGAAAGGAGCTTCAGTTGGGGAAATGCCTCCATGAGATCTAGCTGTAAGGCATTTTCTCAGTTAGTGATCAAGGGCCCCTTGTGGGTGGGACCATCTCTGGGCTGGCAGTCTTGGGTTCTATAAGAGAGCAGGCTGAGCAAGCCAAGGGAAGCAAGCCAGTAAAGAACATCCCTCCGTGGCTTCTGCATCAGCTCCTGCTCTCTGACCTGCTTGAGTTCCAGTCCTGACTTCCTTTGGTGATGAACAGCTGTATGGAAGTGTAAGCCGAATAAACCCTTTCCTCCCCAACTTGCTTCCTGATCATGATGTTTGTGCAGGAATAGAAACCCTGACTAAGACAATAGGTGTGTGTGTGTGTGTGTGTGTGTGTGTGTGTGTGTGTGTGTGTGTGTGTTGGGGGTAATATATTGCATTTTTATTGTCTATAGCCAAAACTACCTAGGAAGGAGAAAGATCAGAAAAGACATGACCAAGTTCAAAGTAGTAGGAGAGTGTGGCTGGGACTTCTTTCTGCAGATAGGAACAAGGAACAAGGACTCCTTTCCGCAAACTAGGAGTTTGGACAAGAATCAGCTAGGATGTAACTGGTAAGCCCCTCCCTCCTCTAATCAGACACTTCTACTTGGTTGCACCTCCTTAAAGTCTCTGGCCTCTGCAAACAGCGCCACCATCAGGAGTCCAAGAGCCAAGACCCAGGAGCCTCCGCACCACCATCAGGAGTCCAAGAGCCAAGACCCAGGAGCCTCCGCACCACCATCAGGAGTCCAAGAGCCGAGACCCAGGAGCCTCCGCGAAATATTGCTTTTTCTTTTTTTCTTTTTTCTTTTTTATTAATTATTCAATTCATTTACATCTCAAATGATATCCCACTTCCTGGTTACCTCTCCACAAACCCCCCACCATCTCACATGTGCCCTCTCCTCCCTCCCCTTTGCTTCTATGAGGATGCTCCTCCACCCACCCATCCTCTCCGGTCCCATTTCACCAGCATCCCCCTACACTGGGGCATCAAACCTCCACAGGACCAAGGGCCTCCCCTCCCATTGATGTCAGACAAGGACATCCTCTGCTACACATGTATCTGAAGCCTTGGATCCCTCCCTGTACACTCCTTGGTCGGTAGTTTAGTCCCTGGGAGCAATTGAGCATGGGTGAGGGTCTGGCCAGCTGATGTTATTCTTCCTATGGGGTTGCAATTCCCTTCTGCTCTTCCAGTCCTTCCACCCGCTCCCCCTACTGGGGTCCCTAAGCTCAGCCTTATGTTTGGCTCCAAGCATCCACATAAGCTTTGGTCAGTTGCTGGCATAACCTCCCAAGGAACAGCCACACCAGGTTCCTGTCAGCAAGCACCTCTTGGCAATGGCAACAGTGTCTGGTTTGGTGTTTGCAGACAGGATGGATATCTTGGTGGGGCAGTCAGTCCCTGATGGCTCTTCCTTCAGTCTCTGCTCCTTTTTTTTTTTGTTTGTTTGTTTTTGTTTTTGTTTTTGTTTTTGTCCCTGTTCTTCCTTTGGACAAGAACATTTCTGAGTTAAGAACTTTGAGATGCGTGGGTGGCTACATCCCTCAACGGAGGCCATGCCTATCTACTGGAGGTGGTCTCTACAGGTTCTGTCTACCCCTTCTCTGAGCATTTTCACTAAAGTCATCCTGTTGGGTCCTGGGAGCCTCTCGTTTCCCCTCATCTCCCACTGCTACATATTTTTATTCTATTTCCTGACCCTCTGTATCTCTCTCCCATCCCCTCCAGTACCTGATACTGACCTCCCCCCCCCCCATTTCCTCCTTATTTAAACCACAATCTGTAGGGGGTTGAGAAAAACTCTCTAAGGTCTACATGTACCTCATTTCTGGGGCTCTGCATTTACATTTTTACACTCTGCTATGCTGAGTGAGCTACGAATAAAAAAAATTAAATGGTAATTAAAATAAATGTTAGGTATATGTATATGTATGTAAGAAATGGTATTCTTATTCAAAGATATCTCTCTGGAGCCTCTGACTGGGACCTTCTTCTCTGGTGAGTTCCTCGCCTGCGCCTGAGGAGAGGGAGAGAAGAGAAAAGGGAAAGCACTGGAGGAGGGAGGAATGAATCAATAAGGCTTCTGCCGCATACCAGCAGGAAAGCTGCAGACAGCAGCCCCACGTGACCAGCCCTCTGAGAAAATGAAGCCAAAAATAGCTCAGAGCCTCACACTTCGTGGCTGGCAGAGGCACGATTTTTCATCCACTGTTGGGAGTGGTGTTCCAGGGGCTCTGAGCATAGCAAGGGAAAAATCAAAGCAGCTCAGCAGCTTTGGCTTATTCTAATCTGTGCACTAGACAACGGCAAATGCTCAGGTGTTTTCTCAACTCCAACAACGCCCATCCACAAAAATCTGTAATATGTTTGTGAGGATCACAAGGTAGCCCTTGGGGCCATTTATCAAGGGAAGGTTTTCTGGGGCAGTCTCCCAAAGATATTCTGCCTTGTGTGCAGAGAGTGCTGGAAAGTGCAAGATGCCCCTTGAGTAGGGGAAGGCAGCTGTACCTTTAGATGTAGCCAAAAATCCAGCCCCCCTTTTCATACAGAAGAATATTATATTATAATAATAGATTTCTTTGAAAGCAACAAAGCAATGTATGTCATCTTAAGCAATAAATTACAATGGCTTGCTTCCAGGGCATGATTCCAGGAAAAAAAAAAAAAAAACCCAGAGGCAGGGATTTTGATAATCTTACAAATTCAAAAAAATTAAAGGTTATATAGCATAAGAAACCTTCTTTTATAAAGCAACTTTAAAATGCATAATGTACGCTTAGAAAATCCAGTCCACAAATAAGCGGGTAGATTATGTGCACTTATTTGTTTATTTGTTTATAAATAAATAGATCCCATGAAATATAAATGTTCCCTGCTGTGCCATGACACTATTGTTTAATACACAGATGAAAACAAGTTTTGACAATCATAAAAAGAACACCCTTAATTAACCATGAAGAATACAGTTCCCTCTCTCTGGTGTTCTCAGAAGGACCCTTACTTACTCGGGGATAACAGGAAGACAATAAACACCTGAAAAATGAACACGCAGGTGCCATGAAGAGGTAACTGCTATAGAGGACATAAAGCATGCACTCAAGGGTGCAAGGTCAGGCCTGGGAGCATTTCTAGGGAGGCTAGTTGAAGGGCTAAGGGCAGCTCTTCTAGAGCCTGAAAGCTGGAAGAATGTTGTTTGCTCTGAGAAAAGGCAGGGGCTAAAAATAGCAGGACTTTCCTCTAAGAAGTTCAAGTCTGATGTGTTTCCCACTCTTGTGAGCCGTAACACAGGACAGAGATTTATGACCACCTGGACTCTAATGGGTTATTTTGAGCTTCCGAGTCAGGGCAGACACATTTGTTGCTGAGCTAATTTTATAGGGAGATAAATTCTCAGATCATCTGCCAGTGAAACGTGCTTTGTGTGAGTTAGCCGTGGAATGAGAAGGGGGAAGACCTGCAGGCTGATTTCCCAGCACACCCAGCTCTTCTACAGGCACTGGGGAGTGTTGGGGGAGAGAGCTAGCTCTGCCCCAGAAACTTCTTTGTGGAAAAGTATAAACAACAGCCAAGATAATTAGGGCTTCCTGGGTATCTGCAGGGTACAGCTCCCTCCCTTGTGAAACAGCCATTGAGGCATATAGTTAATGATATCCAGAAAGAGAAAGCATTTCTAGCAGAAGTGTCTTCATCGTGCACACCGCACTCTCCTTACTTCTGAACAGCTCTGGTGTCTCCTCAGATCTTAGTTCATGCAATGAGAACTCAGAACAAGGAATTGGGTTCAGCAGCTGGACGATACCTTCGGCCTCCTAAGTAAAGGTGAATATGACTCCACAATGGACAGAGATATGAGGCCACAATCCTGTTTTGAAGCACTTGCTATGCCCTCTGTGACTACTTCCAGTGAAGAGTTTATTAACATCCCCAGCAGGTTTTGATAAGGCTGGCATAGTTAGAAATCTCACAAGTAGTAAAATACTAAGATGTCCTTTCTTTGTGTTTGAATAATATGTGGATATTAGTGCTTCTCTTGGGTGTGAAGTACATTTTTTTTGCTGGGATTCTTGACTCTTTTTCAGGCACCAGACTAGGATGCCTTTCTACTTCATGAGATTTATCAGTCCTAAAGTTATCTATACAGGAAGTTGCTGATGGAGATGGGCTTGACCATTTTCATTATCTTTTGCTTCAAGATTTTGCAGGAAAAAGAAGAAGTTGCCTATTTCTTGGACAATCATTCCCCTGAGGCTTATGAAAAGAGGGTAGTGATGAGTATTGATATCCATTCTCTGGCCTATTGATATCCACACTTTGGCAAAGCTGTCAATGTAGTGTGCCTGGCCATGAGGCATCTAGTATCATGATATGCTAGGTGTGCTGGGGGAAAAAAAAAGGCTCACATCATGTTTCCTCTGGGTTTCTGAATAACAAGTCAAACTTGTCCTGTGCCCCAGGGCCTTATATTCTAACTTGGGGGCAGGACTGACAAATCTTCCATTGTAGTAGTCACTATGGCCATCGACATTCCAGAAGATAGGAATACTAGCTATTCATCCAGACCTCAAGCGTGTGTTTATATTTTGACCCAGTAAGAGAAAGAGCACAGGTGATTTGTCAGGAGGCCTCAGGTGTCTATCCTATCATATGCTTATAATAAATAGCTGAGTTGTTCAAATTAGATAAGTAGCCAGCATCCCCTCCTTTATTTATGGTGTTCCTGGTCAGGTCTTTTCAAAATCAGTAGTTCTATTTTAAAGAAATAGATGTGCTCAGTCCTAGAAATTCCCATAAAGGGCGGGGGGCAAAACCAAACCAAACAAACAAAAAAACCCAAAAAAACCCAAACCATGGATTTCTGGGGATGTTTGAGAACACAGCCTTGCTAAAAGTTGGAAGGGATACTAAGGATGTACTTACTAGTGAAGTAGATCTGCTTCCTTTTCCTAATCCACAAAGAGTAAAGAAAGATGAGGACCAGAAGGCACTTTAATTTGATGAACACTTGGAAGATTGTGTGCTGCTTTAACCAAGAACCAAATTAACTGAAAATCCTAGTTACAAAGCAAATGTAAGTGTAGCCAAGATTTTGCTGTGGCTGGCAATAGTTACTAAGCTCACAGGATCCACTATGGGCAGCCATGAGCACACCACTCAGGTAACATTCTGTTTTCTTTGGCAAAGCTGGAGGCACACTGTGTACTAGTAGGGTCTGGGCTCTGGAAGGAGGGTTTTATCCATTCCTTCTAGTGTCTGAGCCATGCCACCAACTTTCCAGTGAAGACTTGGAGTTATGCTTCTGTTAATGAAGGCCAGAGAAAAGCTACAGCAGGATAATTGTGCTGAAAACACTTGTCACTTTCATTTTCTCAAACACTGACCTTGAGTCAGGTATAAACCAAGTTTAAATTGCTCAAAAGAGTTTTCATGCCTTAAAGTACAAGCACAAGAAGGGATTTATTTAGTGGAAAGCATCAGGCTGACATTCGAGAACTAGCTAAACTGACATGGTAAAGGAACTGTGGCAGGCAGAGGCACTGGAATGATCTAAATGTGTGTAATTATTGTCCATGTACCAGAGAGGTCAATATTGTGCAGGGCAGAGGGACCTCAACAGAGATCTTCATTCTGAAAAAAGATCAAATGGGAACTTGAAAGAAGGCTAAAGGCCGAGATTGTTTTCGTTATGGTCTCCTTGAAGGGTCAAAGGCCAGCAAGGAAAAAGTCCTGATCCACAAATGTACAGGCCCTTAATTGTGAGATGTCTGCCCTCCGTGTGGCTTTGCTGCAGTAGCAGGTTGCATGCTGAATTAAAGCTTATATATCTGTCAGGAAACGGGTCTGGATAAGGGTGTTTATTTGGTAGAGATAAGAAAAGCAGGCCAAAGGTGAAACTGGGTAGAGGCAGGTACACCATATAAAAGGCTACTTACACTGTAGGCACAAGAAACCTGTGGGTTCCTTCATGGAGTCATGGGTACAGGCCAGGTCACCTCCCAGCCAGTGAGAGCCAGAGTCCCCAGATCTCTGGGATTGGTCTCTTTTGGAGGTTTTCACCCTGCTCCTCTCTGCACACTTCCCACTCTACCTCCCCTGGCCTGGCCTTGGACCACCTAATTTTGTTTCCAAAGACTAGCAACTCTCTATTGTAGTAATGTCCACTATCCACCACACATGCTTACAGTTGGTCCTATATTCCAATGTTGAATGCAAAAGCAAGTTGTTCATCCTCCCAATCTTGCATTTACCTTCCCTACTCTCTACCTATTTTGTGAATTTCTGAGAAAGGATCTGGTTTTATTTGTGATTATGTTTCTTTCCTCCATCAATTTAAGTTTAATATACTTTAGTTTAATATATTTTTGTTTAATATACTCTGTAATTAGAGATATGTCATTCAGGACTATTATGCACTCCTAAGAGACTGACCCCTTTATAATGTAAGCTAACTTTATGTTCTCAACTCTACTTTGTTCAATACTAACATCACTTTTCCTACACATATCCTTTTCCAACATTCTACTTACTTGTATCTTTATTCCTCACTGGTCTGTATATTTGTTTTTCATAAATTCATTTTTGAAATCCCTATTAAACCTTTTCGTCCACTTAATTTCAAAGTAATTGTTGATATAATTGCTTTAAGAAACTTTTGTTATTCCTTCCCTTCCCTCCTTCCCCCTCTTTTAATTCTGTTTTCTTTTCTTTTCAAAATACAGTCTCATGTAGCTCAGACTGTCCTTAAAATCATATACCTCCTGTCTCAGATTCCTAAGCTCTGGAATTACAGTCAAGCACCACCACGATTGGCCTGTTACTTCTTTTCTGTCTACCCATCCCTTGTTCTTTGCTACCTTTTTAGTCAATCTTTTATAGAAACCTATATAAGTCAAACAATTGTAAGATTTTCCATGTACATTTTCTTTTCAAAAAAGCTATACTTCTTTGTATTGTAATTTTAATTTTCAGTTTATTCTACATCTATAATGTTCTCCTTAAGTATCAGTCCAAATATTGTGTCATTTGGTGACTGCTAGAGCCCTATTTTAGAAAAATGTAGTTATGATACTATACAGTTCAATATGAAATTACAGACTACATAGAATAAATATATTTATAGAAAGGGATTTGTTAGACTGGCTGACAATCATAATGTTAAAAACTCACAAAGGTTGTCTATAGATGGCTCAGTAAAAAAAAAAAAAAAAAAAAAAAAAAAAAAAAAAAAAAAAAAAAAAAAAAAAAAAAAAAAAAAAAAAAAAAAAAAAAAAAAAAAAAAAAAAAAAAAAAAAAAAAAAAAAAAAAAAAAAAAAAAAAAAAAAAAAAAAAAAAAAAAAAAAAAAAAAAAAAAAAAAAAAAAGAGAAGCCTGAGAATGAAGGGGTCAGTAAGGTGACCTTAGTCTGGAAACCTCTAATGGTATGCTAGGGAGCCTGCAACCTGATGTCTATCTATGCTGGTAATGGCAGAAACTGTCTACAGTGGTAATGGTAGAAAGTGCACCTGCTTGCGAAAGTACAAGTCACAGCTAACTGTCCCTTCCACTTCCTTTTTAGTCCAATATCAGAGGACCCATTGCTTTATTGTCTGGTGAGGGTGCTGGATAGCTAAGGAGGGGAACACATGGTAGAGCTCACTTAATGAACCAAGAAATAAAAGTAGGACCTGAGCTCCTACAGTCCCCTTCTAGGGCATGTTCCAATGATTTAAGGACCTCCCACCAGACCCCACATTCCCCAAAGTACCCCTACCTCTGTACCTGCTTAAGAAGCAATCAGAACACAAATCATAGCGTGCTATCACTTACAACGCAGAGAAGACAAGACGACACAATGAGAACGAGAGTATGCCCAAGGCCGGGGGAGAGAGAAGGGCATGGCATGGACAGCCCAGCTAATCTGAATTAGCAAGGATTCATTAAGCAATTATTACATATCTTGGAAGAATTACCCTATTTTGAAGAATTCAGGCTCTACTCTGAAAGAGCTAATAATGGTTTAGTTCAAGGGACACAGTGTGCTCAGCAGGACAGCCGGATTGCAGTGCTAGGCATGAGAGAGAAACAGGACCTTAAGCAGAGGCAGACAAGAGCATGGAACTGAGCTACTAGAGGTCAGGGGCAAGGGTTTGGAGGACCCTTAAAGTCTCAAGACAGGTGTGGGTCTATGATGACGGAGTGCTGTAGGCCTTGAAAACAGAGTTAGCCACTCTGGGGATTAATCACTCAAGTACTGTCTGCTCTCAAAAATCATAAAGAGAAGGTGAGTTTGCTTTTAAACATATATTCAGGATATCAGGGATCTTAAATATGATGGACCGATGTGGCACATTAAGATTTGATTTGATTTGATTTTAAATGGTTTGTCATATTTTGCCTCCATATATGCATGTGCATTACTTGCATGTTTGGTACCCATGGAGGTCAGAAGAGAGCATTATATCCCTTGGTTATGGGTTATAGACAGTTGTAAGCTATCATGTGGGTGCTGGGAGTTAAACCCCAGTCCTCTGCAAGAGCAGCCAGTGCTTTTAACCATGGAGAAATCTCTCTAGCTCTACAAGAAGATTTATATTACATTTTCAAGTATGTGTTTTCACTTTAATTCCATATAGACTTAAAATTGTGGTCCTTCTGCCTCAGTCTGCTGGGTACCAAGATTACAGATGTCCACCATTACACCTGGCTTAGTTATATTTCATATAATGATTATATATATATATATATATATATATATATATATATATATATACATATATGCGTAATTATAAGAAGTGATACCCTGGCTTTTTTTCCTGGGGAATTATTTCTTGATTCAGTACCATGTTAGATCAAGAAATGCAGGAAGTTTATAGAAACAGGTTCAAGTTCAGTAGACTTACTTGGAATAGCCTTGGAACATGAGGGGACATGAAAGCAGAAGGATTGGGTGAAGAAGCATGGCGATAGCTCATATTCCTACTAGGTTTCCTATACTGTTCAGAATGGAGGCTGAGAGTAAGACCTTGATATACCTATGTGGCCACAAGTAGGGTAGAACTGTGCTGAGAAAGCAATCTGAACAGACAAGAAGAGCTCTGGGTAGCACATTATCATATATAGTGAAAGCTCAAATTTTATTTGGAGTTCCATCCCAGTACCACTCTATGTAGTATTAGGATGAAATCCGGACTCTCATGAATGACAGGAAAAATCCTCTACCATTGTACTCTTTGACCCAGACCTTCAACTTTTCATCATTATCTTTATTTTGTCTATATAGGATGTTCTGTGCTAAAATAATGAAATAAAATGCATTTTATATTGTTGACGGTACTTACTTCAACCGGAAACAATTAAAAAAATTTGACAGTTTGGGACTACCATTTTGGATTGCTGGCTGAGAAAAGATTCAGTTTTGTGACACTCACATCTATGTGGTGGAAACATTATTCTGTTTAAACTGATGAGGCTCTAAAACTTGATGTTTACAGAGATACAAACCTTATAGATCCAGTGAATTTGATGAGCAGGACCACAAATATGTCAAATAAAGTGTATTCTATTCTTAAGTAGTCTCTTTTTTTTTTTTCCTTTATCCCCCTCCCGCTTTTTTTCTTTTTATGAGATGGCCTCAACTGAGAATTCTCCAGTCTCAGTGTCCTACATAGCTGGGACCATAGACATCCACACGCCATACCGAGATTTTTTTAAAAGTAAATTTATTGAATTTATTTTTTTGACAGCCTGACACCTGTACTAAGTATATTCTAATTCTCATAAGCCATGCTAAGTTTCCCCTTTACCTCTAGAATTCCTCTCCCTTCCTGGGAGTTCCTTTCCCACATTCATGTCTTTTTTTCTTGCTTTCTACCAAATTAGTTTCACTAGGATCCTCTGTGTGACCCTGGGTTTGAAATAATACACACACCCAAGCTTTAATTGTCATATCTCCCAGATCTAATGGCCTCATACCCTCATACCTCATTTTAAGAGCCATATACCCGCTGCCATACAGCCTCACACCAAGGTTTTAAGGGTCACTCACCTACAGCAGCAAGGTTTCAAAGCACTGTCATTTGCTTCTTGCTTTAGAAAATATGTTGTGCATAGCAAATACCAGCTTTGTACTGGGCATTAATAATGCAGTACTTGGTCTCTAACATGCAGAAAGATTACTCATAGCACTTCTCTCAATGGATTCCATGTTTTTGAATCTGTGATGCCTCTGCTATTCCCTTAAATGGTTATTTCCTTATTTCACTGACGTTCTGAAATGTTTCTAAATTTGTAGCATTCTTACTAGGAATATCTTAAATGAGCATAGCTGGATATTTTCTTCAAATTTAGTCCCTAGCTTTGGGTTGGGAGATGGCTCCTCAGGTAAAGCACTTGTGGCGCAAGCACAAGGATGAGAGTTTGGATTTCCAGACCTCACTTAAAAGCTATGTGGAAGTATGGGCCCTGATTGGACACATAACATATGGAGACAGGATTGCCAGAGCAAGACGGCTAGCTAGTCTACCCCAGTGCTGGACTTAATGTTCAGTGAGACATTCTGCCTCAATACCTAAGGTAGAGAATAATAGACAATAATCCATATCAACATTGAACCTACACACACACTTTCCCATACACGTGTGAACATGCATGAACACACATGCACACCACATGCATATGAAAAAAAATTAGTCCATCAAAGTGGATTTACTGGGTCAAAGAGGAGTGGGCTTCGGCTTCTTAGCTGGTTGGGTGTTCTTGCTAAAAACATCTGAGTGTTCAATTAATCAACTCTTTGGACAAATAGTGATTTCATATTTGTTATTCATGGTGATCATTTGCATAATATACCTTTTTAAACCATGAGATTATACCTTTCAGTTTTAACTCTTAATGCACAAATACTAAACTGTTTTTAGTGCCAATGCGTTCCTCTTTGGAGCTTTTACTGTTATTTTTCAGTTTATACCCATCTTTCTTGTTAGATTTACTCAGCAAATAAGCTGCCCGGGAATTGATTGATGATGACATTCTAGGACTCGGTGAGAGAAGTGTCCTTGTCACAGTGTCTCTTGCTTTCTAGCATGTTGGAGCCACAGGTGTAATAGAGGCTTCTAAAAGTCCTACATAGTAGGACGGAACAGGATTGACAGATCCAGAAGAAGCACATGAACCACTGAGGTTGAGGCAGGTACAGTGAAAGGCACAGTGCACAGGGCCAAGGGAAGGAATTAAGGGTTAGCAGCCAAAAGACAGGCAAGATCTCAGGAACTTCCCCAAATGCTGAAGATGTCACCTTCAGATTTTCTCTACTTATACTATGGCTGTCAATTAAAAAATTTCAAGTTTATTTTATTGGATGTGTGTTTGTGTGTGTGTGTATATATATAACATATAGAATGAATATTTTCTACATCACATAATTATATGTGGCATACATATTTCTTTTATTATAAATATGAATTTATAAATAGCTTTCACTTAATCCTTTTAACCACAAATTCTTATTATAAAATGGCATATCATGTTTCTTCTCTTCATATATCTTTCTTGAACAAATTGTACATTAAGAATCTGAATGTCATAAAGCATTTTCCTATCTGAACTGTCCATTATCCCATAACGATCTTAGGTTTATGTTCAATTCTAGGATTAACTAATACTTTACTGTGTAAAGCTGATATTTTTCTGTTCATGACTTATTTGGTGGAACTTTCTTTGCTTTTTCCCCCCATATATTGTCCTACATAAAATCTTGAACCACTTTGCTAATTTCAGAACTACCCAAAGAAACTGAAAATTGAGAATGGCTGACAGGAAATATATACAGAATGAGACAGCTTCACATTTTCTAATTAAGAGATGATGCCTTCTTTTACACTCAGAGATTGTTCAATATTTCAGTTTTTCTTCGTATTGTGGCAACTGAGACCTCTCCAACCTTCACCAGTACACCTTCATGATTCCCACTTTTCTCTATAGAAACTCTGGCTAGTTTTTATCCCACTGAAGCTATTTATTTCTTCCTTTCATTAATTCTAAGAGCCTTTTAATTTATTCATTTGAGATTTTCCAGGTATAAAATCGTATCATGTATGAACAATGGTTATCTTTAGTTTCTGCCATTCTAGCAATTAACTTAAAAATTCATATGCTATGGCATGAGTGAGAAAATCTGGAAACTATTAAACAAATAATGAGTTATAACAAGTAATTTTTATTATGATTTAAATAAGAATATCTTTAATTTTTATTAATAGGTTGATTCTTCTACTTACCAATATTTGCTGAATGCATATAAGATGTTAGATTTTGTGTGCAATGTCAGACAGACATGCACAAGGCAAAATGACACAATACCTGCTGCCTGAGAAGTTGGTTTTGATTTTGAAGCAAGTAGCCGTGCTGTGCAGTGTTTATTACCTAGTTCAGTTACTTTGATGCCCAAAGCTGGATGAGGCCTCAAGTGCAGCCATCCACGAGCATAGTGAGCTGATAGAATTCATCCTTAGATTACTGAGAGCTTCTGATTTGTTCATTTGAACTTCTAGGCGTATCACCCAGTCATGTATGAATAATGTTCATTTTAGTCTCTCCCCTTCCACTAATCGCTCTTTTGTAAATCAAATTTTCAAACCTTTTGTTAGGTTTGGCCATGTATTTTAGGCGGCATGTTTCAGAAGAGTTCATGACTTTCACCCCATATTATGCTATGTTGAGATGAACGTGGTTGGCTGGAAAAGACTCCAGTAAATTGCATGAGTATTTCTCACCCTATAAATAGCCAACTGCCATACCTTTTGAAAGATTTCTCTAGCTTGGCTTTGCTATGAAAGTTTCTGAAGCTAACGCCCAGATCCTTTGCCAAAAAGCCCTATCCTCAGAGGGAAGATTTCTCTGGAAAGAAGCAAGGCTGTGAGTGCAGGGCATCTGGACACCGGGTCATTTAAGTCAGACGTGCACGTATGCACATACACACACACACACACACACACACACACACACACACACACACACACACACAGAGGTATATGCTTGTTGTTCTTGTGGTCTTGTGATAAGAACACAGCTTCACACATTAAGACTTTTCAGATGTATGGCTAAAAAGAACAGAAAAGGTGGCTCTAGGCATGGTCGGGAGTGACACAACAGGGACCCAGTTAGGAGAGCTGCTGCCTTTGCTCCTGCAATGCCAGTGCAAACATTGCCTCCCACTAACTTCTGCCACTCCCATCTCAGCACCCAGGTATCCTGCCAGCTCTATCAAGGAGTGTAGTGTGGGGAGCAGAGAAAGCCCCCAGTGGATACAGTCCTGAGTGGGCATGCGTTGTTGACATCGGCACAGACAAGTCAAGAGCCAGGGCTTGAGACCCAATGGGAAACAGCAAAGCTTTCCCTTCTGTTCCATCTATGGATGTTGACACTGTTTATCACAAAACGTCTACCACAGCTTCCTGCTTGTTGGATGTTTATAGGCTTCAGACCACTCCCCTATAGAAACTTCCTCCTAATTTACCTAAACCTGTCTCCTTGGTCCAACTGTATTCCATAAACCCTGCCTCCTTGTTTATCTGGGTGCAATAGACCTGCCTCTCTCTTCAACTCTATGTAATAAACACACTGTGCTTCTAGGTGACAATGCTTCTCCATCGAAGAGCTCATTCCACCAGACTCCAGTTTCTTCCTCTGTCTCCCTCCGTCCCTGTCCCTCCTGTGTCTGTCTGTCTGTCATTTCTTCATTCATTTACCAAGTTTGTCAGGTCAAGTGAACCTGTGTCTAGGAACACAGTAGCATGGAAAAGATAGCCTCTACACACAGTTTCCTCAGAGCTTCCACTCTGAGGAGTGAGGAACATTCTCTTTGACAAGAACCATATTTAGTGGGTGGTTCTTTCCCAAATCATTACCCTCTGTTCCTCTGCATTAAAGTCTAAGGAGACAGCTACCCACTGGATGTGCCTGAGAAATACTCTTTTCACTTCCTATCCTAAGTATGGGACAGGATGGGTACTACATTAAGGATGAGTTAACATTGTCATTGATATGAGAGTTTGTCATTAGAGTTTAATCATTTTGGGACAAGGAGAAATGATAGCTCATCAGACAAAAGCCTGATGGTAGCTACTCAAAACATTTAAGAGTTTGGTTGGCAGAATCTGGCTGTTGCCTATGGCCTGGTGCAAGGAGATTGGGATAACAGGTCACTTGGTGGCCCTGACCTGTTACCCACAGTATTTTTTCTTTCATGTCTGAAAGGACTTGCATGAGGAAGTGTCTTCACAGTATTCAGAACACTCTCACTTATGTCACCCACCAGGATCTTCACACAACAGTGGCACTAGACACTCTCATTGCAAAGTGGGGGTTGTTTATTGCCTGTGATGGTTTAAGCAAGAAATACACACAACACCAGAGCTGTCAGACCCATGAGGTGAACTTTATGAAATGCCTGCCCAGACGTGAGTGGTGGCAGGAACGTCACATCAGTTTTCCTCAAGGTTTCACTTTCTGTTTGCTGTTGGTAACGTTGGAAGCCAATGGAGGTATCTGCCTCAAAGGTCACATGCCCTTCCCTCTGTCTTCTTTCCTCCCTGTCCTGTGTCCACACCTGCCACAGCTACCCCAGGCTTCACTGGACTAACCATATGTTTATGCCTGCTGGCAGAAAGCGAGGGTCATGTGTGTTGAAGAAACAATGCACATTGCTTTTCTTTACAAAAATGAGATGAAAAAATAAATCTAGACACACTTTTCAAGTGTCACTCTTCTTTAAACTTTATATATAGATAGATAAAGATATGTGTTCTTATTTTTCTTAAGTATACTCTACTTAGAATTTTTAAAAAATAAACTTTCTTTTTGGTACCTCTGGCTTCCTATATATGTCTTGGAATCATTTAAAAAATACATCTTTCTAGAACTCTTCTGTGCAAATAATAAACATAAATAAAATAAACATTTGTTACATAATAATAAAAAAGGCCATTTCAAGGATTTCTTTGTCACCACAATTGGTTGTGGCCCTTTGGAGGTGATACTAGAAGTAGCCTGTGACTTGTCCCTGTAAGCTGTGCAGGTCCTGCTCTGGCTGTGGTGAGTTGGACAGAAACTCACCATCCTGCTTGTCCATCTGTAAACTATTTCCGGACAATTGCAAGACACTTCCCAGCCCACTGGCCAGTGACAGTGAGGAGATCCAGTTTAGGGAGCCAAAGCTGGGCAGATGGAAGAGTGACGACAAAGGGGCCGTCTGACTAGAACTGGTGGATTTCCTCTTGGAATCCCCAGGACACTCTTCTGAAATAGCCTCTCTGGGCATGGAGGACCCTGAGGCCTGAGAGCCGAGTCCTTCCAGCAAGGTGTTCTCTCTTAATGGCATGTTTGTATCCACTGCACTGGGTTCCCCACTGGCCTCTGGGGAACAGGCCAGCTGCTGTGTGAACTGGGAAGCTTGCGAGGCACAGTCTCTAGAGAGAGTCTCAAAGGTTCCCATGGTCTTCCTTTCGGAAAGCTCCGTGTCTGAGTGTCCAGGCGGTTGTCCCTGAGCAAAAGTCTCTTTGGGATCACTGAATTTGTTGAGGGGTTTCTTGGCCAACTGGCGTCCTAGCTGGAGTTGGGTGGGGAAAAGACTCCCCTGGAGGGCTTTGAAAAACAATCTAGAAAGAAGACACAGAAAACAATCAGATTCTAAACTGGGCCATGACTGAGCTTCACGAGACTCACCGAGGGGATGTGTATATGCTACACTTCCTTATCACTTGGCTTTACCAACTCAGCTACTCACCTGGGCAACAATGCAGCAATAGGTGCGATGAGACAAGTCAAGTAGAACAGAGGGTCGCCCAGTAATGTCTGCATGGTCCAGTAAGGGTTAGATGGAGGGTAGCATGTGGCACAGGAAGTGTTGTAAATCAGAGCCACGGAGAAAAACAAAAAGGTACTGAAGCCACAGGCCAACCAGTTGAGCCAGGTCTAAAAGAAACCAGAGAGAAAGGGCGTTTACTTCACATTAAGAGTAGCAACAGTGTGAGCAACATGAATTTATCAGGGATGGCTAAGGTTGTGCCTTCCAGGCCTTAGCGAAGATTCTTGTCATTGCTGACCGGCGGGCCTTAGTGGAACAGTCTGGGGCAGGACCATGAGAGCAAGAGGAGAGGGCTAGACAAAAGCAGAGCAGTGAAGGAGACAAGAAGGCAGGCACAGATAAACAGCTGCTCAGGACAGTTGGTGGTGGGTCACTCAAAGCTAGGCCAGCAGCTTTGAGTAGGTGTTATTTTCCTTTTTATCACATAGGTAGGGCAACTTTGCAGCCTTCTATTATGTGCCAAACACCTGCTGGGAAGGACGTGACCCATAATACCAGTCCCTTGTGGAGTGTTGCCTTGCCCCGGCTCTCACCCAGGTTTTGGTTTCAATACCCAGGTGCAGCAGGAAGGTGAACAGTGCTATTGCTGTGACAGGGGTCCCCCAGGTAAAGACATCCACATCGGAGTCATAGTAGGCCTGAAAGACAGAAAGCAAAATGGCTAAGTTCTGTGTGACTGTAGGTGCCTAGAGGCAGCTAAGGAGAAAACCTATGCTGGGTTCCTACTTACCAGGTAGGGAATGAAAAAGCATACCAGGCTTTGGAAGGCAGCATCCACCATGTTTAACCAGAATGCTCGTGGTCTGTATTCCTGAGACACAGAAACAAGGAGGGATTACAGAGAAGGGCTTGTCTCCTCCAAGGAATTTTGGAGCATGGGATACCCTAAGTACTCCAAGCCCTGGTAGAGCCAAGGAGAGCAAGGCTCCAACATCGTGGATGAGAAACCAAAAACAGGCAGAGCCAGGGCTGCAGGTATCTGGGTGACTGGGAACCTTTGAACCAAGAACATGAGCCATTTAGGAATAGATCAGCAGAGTTATGAATTTGAGAAGTTGGGGGAGGGGTAGGAGGAATTGGACGGGAGAACAGGGAAGGGTAGAACTGATATCAGTACAGTCAGTACTCAAGAAATTCCAGAAAAACAAAAACAAAGCAAAAACAAAAGCAGACACTGCTCACTACGGGACTTTTCATCAGGAAAGGATATCTAAAATATTGATCCTGCTGTCCAGTCTGCACCACCTCCTAATATGCCCCCCACCCCGGCCCCAATCTGGGCCCTCCTTCCACTTTGAAAAGGTTTTATGATGAATCCTTTGAAAGACTGTTAACAGTTAGCTTTAAAATCTTAGTGATTTTTAGAATTATTTTTCTTTCATGCATAGTGTTTGTATCTGTATTATGTGCAGGATGTGTATTCACTGCCCAGAACAGTAAGTATTCTTAACCACCAAGCCAACTCTCCAACTTCTCATGATGTTGGTGGAACTGTTTGGGAATGATTGGGACGTATGCTCTTGGAGGAGGTATGCCTGCCTGCCTGCCTGCTGTCTGCCTGCTTGCCTGCTGCCTGCCTTACTGCCTGCCTGCTGACATGCTCCTCACCATGTGGTCTGTTGACTCACCCTCTGAAACCTGAAGTCTCCAATAAAGTCTTTTAAAAAGTTGCCTTGGTCATAGTGTTTTGTCACAGCAATAGAGAAGTAACTAAAATACTGACATAGCAGGAGATGGGATAGGGGGTTTGTGGAGAAGAAATGGGGAAAGGGGATAACATTTGAAATGTAAATAAATAAAATACACACACACACACACACACACACACACACACACACACACACACACACACAAATCCCAAAAACAAAAATAAAACAAAACAAAAAACCAGTCATGGGTATTATATTATAACAATGCCAAGCACACTATGAGAACTCTATACCGATGACAAAATGGTACTGATACAGACAAAAGGAGTGGTCCAGTACCTGGATGATACAAATCTGTAGTTAAAGAAGCACCCGGGACCCCACCATCCCCTCAAGAGCAGCCTAGTAAGTCCTCAAGTAGCTCCCAGAGGCTTTGATTGCGACAGGAGGAACATTTACCACCACTTAAAGAAAATGCTGAAGCAATAGGGTGCTTCATTATTTCTGCACACATCAAAACTAAACTGGCCCAAAGAAGCATACATGGTTCACTGTAAGGGCTGGCTGGGACAACTGGTCATCAGTTTGCCAAACATGCAGTGCTGATATAAGCATCTGTCTGCTCACTGAGTAGTTTCCTTGTGAGTCTGTTGTTTAATTCACTTTGAAAGTGACACTTTGTTTCTTCTTTAATTTTGCCTGCTTTAGAGAAATTGCTTACCACCTGTGACCAAGGCAGATTTGCTGGAGATTTTTCTGGAGAAAGCTTGAGGAGGAGACTGTTTTTACTCCGTGTACTTGAATGTATTTGCTTTCATGAATGGAATAGCATTTGGGGGAGGTGATGGAAGTGACACTTAGTAGGAGGTCCTTAGGTCACTGTGGCCACGCTGCTAAGTGGATGATGAGGTCCTGCTTGCTTCCTGATTCCTGACATGAGCAGTTTGCTCCAGTACATGTTTCTCCCCATTGCCCTGAAGATCAATCAGTCACTGTCACCAGAAGCGCAATTGGAATTGCCCTATCCTAGATTGCAAATGCCAGAACCCTCTGTGCAAACAACCTTTGTCTCTTCTAAGGTAATCATCTCAGGTGTTTTGTTATAGCAACGTAAAGCTAACACAATGTACTACAGAGCCTAGCAGACAGCATCCCTTCTACAATTTCAGTTTTTTTCCCAGGGGTGTGTCTATTAGTAGAGATTTGGGGGAATTTTACTTTCTGGAAGGTTGAAGAGGAGAATGGAGGGCTAGGAGACACAGGGAGCTTACCTCCATGTTTTGGCCACTCTTGTAAAGCTGTGGCTCTCTCAGCAACATGTCGGCTGGAACATCTTTATCTAGCACCCCAGTCACCAGCTGGGGAAGTGACGAGAAGAGCAGATTAAAGAAAATCAGATACCACTGATCAATCATGGCAGATGCAGAGAAGCCACAGTAAAACTGGAACCAAAACAAGAGACCCACAAACATCTGCAAGAGAGAACAGAGGCATTAACAACAGTTTTTGTTTGTCTGTTCCTTTATTAGTTTTCTTTTGTTTTTGCTGTCCCTACCGAGACTCATCTGAAGGACCCAATATCCTTGTAGAGATTTTCTGTAGGTTAAGAGGCTAGGCAGTGATTTCTTCCCAAAAGGCAGCCCTTTTGGGAACTTCAGCCCTCTTCTACCACAACCTCCTATCTTTAAGAGACTTGAAACAGGAATTCAAAATTCCTAGGAACATCTTAGGGAGAGATATGATTTTGTGCTAGAGGAGTTGGAGATGATCAACATTAAACAATCAAGGTGTGACTGGGCTTATAATGGCTCCCTTTTCAAGGGAGCCTGTGGCTTGTTCCTTGGGGCCTTCGTTTTCCTATCTCATAAAACAACTACCCTAGGATATATCTCTGAGCCCATGTCCTCTTGTTTTTCTATTTTCTTTGTGTTTTCTTTTCTCCTCTTTTCTTTAGGGGGGAGGGCAGGGGGGGAGGCAAGGTTTAAGTATGTAGCCCAGGCTAGCCTTGAATTCATGATCTTCCTCCCATTTTTACTTTCTTTTTGAAAAAGAACAGTGAAAAATTATCAACAGCTCCCCTAAGAGGAAGGCACACATAAGTGCAAGGCCAAGACATGGAGGTTAGGAAGCAGAGAGCCTGAATGGCCCGCTCAGCAGTGCGGTGGGTTAGGTGGGTCTTTCTACTTTCACTGGATCAGGGTATCAGTGACTGGGCTGCATTTACATGGGGAGCATGGCAGTCTGATGGCAAATATAAAACACTGTGGCCCAGATCTTAAATGTTTCCCATAGGCCCCTAAGTTAAAGCTTTTTTCCCCAGATCGCAGAGCTATTTAGAGTAGTGGAAGTCAAAAGAGGTGGGCCTAGTGAAGGGAAGTCAGAGAGGGAATGTCATTAAACAGAATCCTGGAAACCCAATTCCCTCTGCCTCTCTGAGAACCATGGGGTAAGCAAGCATCTTTATTCTCATCACGATGTGCTGCCTCACCATAAACCCAAAGCAAACAGGGCTGAGTGTCTGTGGGCAGAAACCTCTAACACCGTCAGCCAAAATAAAATCCGTTTCCTTTATAACTTATTTATTTCAGTTATTATTGTATAGTGATATAAACCCAACATATAATGGATTTTCAGACTCCCTGTGTAATCTGGCATAGATCATATCACCCTCTCTACTTCAGTTTCCCTGTCTATGACATGGCCATACCAGTGAGACCTACATGGGGCTGGAGGTGGGGGATGTTGAGAGTTAAAGGATCTGATACCTTTAAAGTACTCATTAGATCTCTGGAATACTGTAGCTCCTGTCAGAGGCATACTCTTCCCAGCTTAATGTTCTCATTTCCTTCTTTGAGGCTCAAACTCCAAGTCCTCTTAACATTTAAGAAATGAGATATGAAAACACTTGTCCAGAGTATGAGTAATACTTCCAACATATGGATCTTGGCTTAAGGTGCAGTCTCCAAAAGAGATATGGTAAAATGGATGAATATTCCACTGAGCCCAGTGAGGGTTCTGGGCTACAGCTCTTCATGGCTCTTGAAAGTGTTGCTTTATGTCTCTAGCTCTTGGCAGAACTACTTTCCCTGTCTCTGGGCTTTAGTATCTAGCCTAGAAAATGGCTTCTGAGGATCAGAAGAAATGCTAGTCCATGTGGGTGGAAGTGATGACTAAATCCCCCAAGTACTGTTTTAATCTATGACTTAAGTTTCCTAATATGCAACCTTCCCCCCTTCACACCAACCACTGACAGTCTTGGGCTTTTCATTGATTTTTTTTTCCCCTGCCTTTCGCCCACAGCTCACTCTTGCTCACCCACTGTGGGCTCAGCCTTATGAGTCATAGTAAAGCAAATGGAGTCAAAGGGAACAGGAAGAAAAATACTCAGATAATTAAGAGCCCCCTCTCATCGTACCAAAGAGCTTTATTCCCAAAGCTCGGTTACTATGGAAACTGTTCTTCTCTGCTCTTTATTGGAAAGGCCAATTTATTCTTAAAATTAATGACTCTCTCCTGTGAGGACTGATTACCCTTGAACTCCTCATGTGGATAAATGCTCTTAACAAAGCTCTGCATCTTACATGAAGGAAAACAGGCTAATTCTCCTCCCTGTGTTCTCTAACAAAGGCAGGCTTAACAGGGTGAGCAGAAGGAGAGTATACACACCTCAGGCTGCCACTTTGGCCTCTATTTACCTCCAAAACGTTGGAAAGCTTACAGTATGCTATTCTCACTACCTTCTCAAGTTGGCAAACCTGAATTGGGAATGACAGAGATAAGCTAGCTTAATTCCTAGTTTTGTTTTGGGGAGATTAAAAGAAATTATAACCCAAAGGTGTCAAACAGATATGGTCTACAACTTATGAGGCCTCAATTTAGTATTTTTTTCCAAGTTTTTGATGCAGGGTGAAAGCAATATACATTCACCCAAATTTTGAATTTTGAGTTGGTTCTTTGCCCGGACTTTATTCTCTCATAAAATTATGGATAGTGGTTTTGAGCCAAAGCTCCCAGCTTATTAATGTTCTGGGGTGCTGTGCCACAAAGCTATGATAGTAGATGATCTAGGTGGACTGAATGTGTTTTTCATTTGTGATATTTTCAACTTGTAATGGGTTGTTATCATGACAACAAAACCCTACTATCAGTTGAGAAGCAATGTGCTTAAGTTGCACTAAAAAGACTGAAGTAAATGAGGCTGCATTCCATTCTAACCTACTCCACAGAGGTTATTCACTTCTGCAGAGGGAGTTGGGAAACTCTAGGCTCTGAGTATCTGAGGTCTCACCATGCTGGCAATTCCATACTGGCTTATAAAGAATGGAGAAATGAACTCACAGGGTCAGAAACAGCACAATTTTTTTTTTCCTTTTGGATGTGGTCCCAGGCAGAGCTTAATCTGATTTAATTTCTAAATCTAGTCAATTAGCCATATCTTGATTGGTTCTGAGCATCTTGTATTCCTTTGTTAGAATACATTTTGGTAATCAGGCGAGTGGGTGGGTGGGAGAGGTTAGGAAAGAAAATGTATCAGCCTCCAGAATGAACCATTAAGAACACAAAAGGGCTGTACTGACATCATTTTTGAGTTAGCATGAAGGTTTTCATTAGAATTTTTTTCTAAAAAACCTTTTAACTTATTTTACTCTTTTTCAGAAGAGGACAAGGTAATTTGATACTGGAGTACTGGTACCTAGACAGTGAGAGTTCTGGAACAGGTTTAGATTCTCATTTATCCCAAGAATTTAGTTTGTCTCTTTGTTAGTCCACTTAGCCTCAAGCTGCTAGAGGTAGAGCCAAGAGAGCAGCAGTCTAACAGCCCCCTCAGGAGAATGTCTAGAAATCTTACAAATGAGTCAGAGTGATGTTCTGTGATGTCCTGTGTGTCATCCTGCAAGTCTATGGAGTATGAAGGAACTAAGATTAAACATGAGGAACCATGTGGGAGAGATCAGGAAGGGCTTTGTATTCAAAGCCCCTAAAAAGACACAAACGTTCACATCACATCTGGCCTAGGAGGAGTCTTCCCTTAATGGAGCTATCTATTAAGCTAGCCAGAAAAGTATCTATCTACTCTTAGCACAGACAGATGTGCAATCCCCTTTTCTTACTAGGTTCAAGGGCACGCTTGGGGCTTTGTACAAGGCCTGGTGTGAGTGTGTCTCTGATAGACACCATTCAATGCCTGAACTACATAGCAAGATTAAGTAATTTTCTGATTGCGGGACCACTGATACTCTTCTCTTTAACCTTCCTGGTCTACAGCAGAGAAATCAGTTTCCGACTGTGGACATGCCTGTGAAACACTCCTATAAAATACATGCAGAGAGGCTGAATACTCAAGAACAGAATTAGATGTCAGGTAGGGACACAGACTTAGCAACCTTCTATCTATTAAACCACTTGGAAACTGCTGGCTTTGTCATTATGCTACTTTACTAAGCAATATATGAACAGTCCTGTCTGCCTAATTATTAGAACTTCCCCCTTTAAAAAATGCAGCTGTTTTCATTTCCCATGAGTTAGTCTTCAAATATTATGGGGTACAAGGCAAGGCTAAGAACACAGACAAACACAAAACAATGGGGCAGACAGAAGACTCTTGATGATTTATGAAGGCAGCAGTCCTACAAATTGTAAAATTCAGGACTCATGTCAAATACGTACTGTGTTTTTGTAGAAGAAATACAGCACCATATTGGCCAGTCTGGAGTAGCACCAGTGTCCATGGACGATTAAAAGTCTCTCCAGGTATCGGAATCTTGGCACTGCAAAGTCACTTGCCATCACAGCCTTGAAAAAGGAAAGTAATTCTCATCATGGTGATGCTCCACTTGGCATGGAACAAAAGCAAGATAAATAGGAAAGAAAAAAAAATCCAGCCTAACACAGTACTAAGTGTGGTTTTGTTTTATTAAGTCCTCCAATTAAACAGAAAAATCATTCAATAATCCCTGTTGCTCATGAATGGTTCTTTCTAGAATTATTACAGCCTCAAATGCTAGATATATGATTAATGAGTTTATACAGGCTTCATTTTTTTCTCTTCTAATGTTGTTTTCTAACAAGCCACAAAACATAGAGATGTATGGAGTCCCCCCCACCCCCATCCCACCTTTCTCTAGTGCGAATGGTACTTTCCTCTATATTATACCCACATTTCAAAGATGAACTTAAGCTAACCCACCAATGGGTATCAGACAGACAGACATCAAGACATTCTCAGAGCTGTACTTTGGACACCTTTTCCAAGAGAATAAATGGTCCTTATGGGATGACAAGAAAAAAAGATCTCTACATGTTTGGCACTCATGCACTTTGTTCACACATATCACCCTCTCAGGTGCTGGTGTATGCAGACAGGGAGTGTATGGGTATGAAGGGCAGGTATTGTGGAGGTCTACTCTCAGCCTTTCCCTTCCCTTCCTGCTGTCTTCAACACTGTCCACTCATGAAATTGAGAGTCCATATTTGATTTTCTTTTATCTCCTCACAATGCCCCACACAACACCATGAATATGGAGAAGCTCAAGAAATATTTGTTGAATGAATGAAAGGAAAAATTTATGAGGGATTTCTCAGAGTTGCTAGTTTTCTCTATTTCCTCTAAGGAAAGACTAATGAGAATACTTGTCAATCCCATATGCAAAGAAGACCAACAAAGAAATTTTTTGTTTGTTTTGTTTTGTTTTGTTTTGTTTTGTTTGTTTGGAGACAGGATTTCTCTGTATAGCTCTGGCTGTCCTGGAACTCACTTTGTAGACCAGGCTGGCCTCGAACTCAGAAATCCACCTGCCTCTGCCTCCCGAGTGCTGGGATTAAAGGCGTGCGCCACCATGCCCAGCTTAAGAAATTTTTTATATGAAAGACCTTGATGGTAAATAATTAGTGAGGAGACTTAGCTGTTACCACTGTTTCTGGGCTTGATGCAAATACATAATTCCCCATTCATAAGACTCGTGACTTGAATCTTATGAGCAGTGTTGGAAACAGTTGGGCCCATAGGTCAGGTAGTGTTGAGCAAGCAAATTTCTAGGTAGGATGTGGCTGAATACTTTTGTATGTACTTCAAGTGACATGCAATAAAAGATATATTATGCAAGATGGGCACACCTCTTCTGCCCTGTTGCTAGTATGTTATTCCAGTAAGTGAGAGACCATTGTCTTGAGCTTTTCTTGTTATATATGGGTATGAAAAAATCTAGGCTGAGTCTCTATGGACAAGTCAGGCAAGCAAGGTCACCAGCCCAGCCACTGTGGGACAGCCACCTCAGGTCAGGAGCTGGAATGGACAACAGAGCTTCTGTGCCTGAGACGCTCAGTCTCTGTGAACTCTTCTGGCCACCATATTGTACAAAAGCCTGAAGTCAAGCTCTGACAGAGGCAGACATAAAGTCAACACAGCTTCTTCCACCTCAGCTCTAGCAGGGCAGGTGGGAAAGCGGACAGCATTGGTATAGGCTATTTCTACATAGGAACAGGTACTGTGTCTTGGCTGGATTTGAAGTGGATAGGAAAGGAGAAGATTAGAGAAAGTGAGCATCCTTCAGGAATCCACAGCATTTGAAGATGTTTCTAAAGACAGTCCTAAAGTCTATCCTGTGGTCTATTATTCTATTTAGTTTTCAGCACTTGAAATCCAACCTGGAGTCACTATGTGTGCTAGGTAAGCCCCCCACTCCCGAGCTGTGTCCTCTTTTGATAGTCCCCCTTTTTGTGAGTTTCTAAACTTTCTCCACTAAGAACAGTAACTATGTCTGATGGTGTCTCTTTCTAAGTCTGTGTCAGGCAATAGTGGAGATTCACTGATTTTTGAAAGAATGAATAATGGGGTAAATGACTGAAGAATCACAGAGCATATGAAGCATTTGTGTCAGAAATGGATGTTCCATTAGGCATGCAAGTTAGCCTTTTGTATTTGTGGAACAGAATCTGCAGACTCAAACAAGTGTGGATGTAAAATATTCAGTAAAAATGTATTGAAAATGTAGAAAGTGTTCTCTCTAAACAATACAGCATAACTATTATTTACATACTGTTTCACTGCACTGAGTATAAGAAATCATCTAGGGATGATTCAAAGTATATAGATGGGTGTGTGGGGGGAATTGCAGGCTGGTATCCAGTCGAGCTGAGGTCTGAACCCCGATGGTCATAATTCACCTACATGACACGGTAGGCGTTCCCTCATGCTCCTGGAACTCTGGCCCCTACCTAAGGTACCACTTCCCATAGCCCCCACAAGAGAAGCATGGTCAGTAGTCACGTAATCAATGGCCCAAGCTTCTGACCTTCAGGTTAAACTCCTCCCCAGTTACCTAGCAATAGTGAAGATCATAAAAAGGGGTGTTCAGCCCCCACCTCACTTTCTTACTCTTACTCCTTTGTTCCTTTACCTCTCACTTCTCTCTCCTCTTCCCTTTCTCTTTGTCTTCTTTCCTCTTCTCTCTCTCTCTCTCTCTCTCTCTCTCTCTCTCTCTCTCTCTCTCCCTCTCTCTCCTCCCTTCTCTTCTTCTCCCTGCCTTCTATAATAAAGCTCTTAGACCATAGAGAGTCTCTACTCCATCAAGATGTGCTGCACCAATCTCACACGTGTTGAGAACTTCTTCCCCTATTCCCTCTCTCCTACAACCCTGGGGCTTTAGCCAGGTAGCTCCGGGGTTCCCGGTCGGGGGCTGCCCCTTTTCCACTCCATGCTATGTGGGTCAGACATGCTCACCTGGGGCCAAGTGGAAAAGTGTCCAGCAGCTCTGCCTGCCCAGAGCCCAGGAACTCTGGCCGGATGTTTGGCCCCCTTTTCTTCCTCTTCTTCTCCAGGGCCTCCCCAGGGACCCCCTTTATTTTGTTCCCAACAGGTGTGTGCAGAGTTTATGCAAATGTAACAGTTGATGTGGGAGACTAATGCATCTGTGAACTTTGATGTTAAAGCAGCTCCTTAGATAGTGAGAGGCAACTGTACAGTACTTCCAGGCTTACCATCTGACTGCTATTTAATACAAAGCCAGAAAATTGTTTTCTCCACAACTTTATATATAATGAGTTTTCTATAAATCATCTCTGATTGAATAAGTGATCTAACCTGGGAATAAATGGAGATAAAGACTATGATTTTAAAAAGCCACTGAATAGGGGCTGGTGAGATGGCTCAGCGGGTAAGAGCACCCGACTGCTCTTCCGAAGGTGATAAGTTCAAATCCCAGCATCCACATGGTGGCTCACAACCATCCGTAACAAGATCTGGCGCCCTCTTCTGGAGTGTCTGAAGACAGCTACAGTGTACTTACATATAATAAATAAATAAAAATAAATCTTAAAAAAAAAAAAACCCAAAGAATAAATTGTTCCTTATAATCTTTACCAAGCACAGAGCACAGGGTTCCCAATGAAGGAGCTAGAGAAAGTACCCAAGGAGCTGAAGGGGTTTGCAACCCTGTAGGAGGGACAACAATATGAACTAACCAGTACTCCCAGAGCTCACAGGGACTAAACCACCAACCAAAGAGTACAGATGGTGGGACTCATGGCTCTAGCTGTATATGTAGCAGAGGATGGCCTCAATGGGAGGTCATCAATGGGAGGAGATGCCCTTGTTCCTGTGAAATTTCTAGGGCCAGGAAGTCGGTATAGGTGGGCTGGTGAGCAGGGGGAGGGGACAGGGGCTTTTCAGATGGGAAACCAGAAAAGGAGATAACATTTGAAATGTAAATAAAGGAAATATCTAATAAAAAATCTTTACCAAGCATACATCATATACATATACATATACATATACATATACATATACATATACATATACATATACATATATGGCTCAAACTTGCTCAGATATTAGAATTTGATACAATGCCATATCCAGAAGCTGTACAATTTAAATTAACTAGTGTATTCAAATTCTGGAACATGTAGAACTGAAACAGAGACAAATGAAAAGCACAGATGGAACTTCCATGGAAGTTAGGATGACTACCTTCTATCGTCAGAGGGATTTTCAGTCATGAGGCAACTTTTACAGAGTATCAACACTGTTGAGCAATAGTAAACATAATGCCTTCAGAGATGAGCCAGGGAAGGCTATGACTCACTTTGCTTCTTGGAGTCAGAGTTCCCAAAATAAACTTGGGTTGACACAGGCAAAGATGTTTTCCACACATGGCTCATTAACAGAATTACATATTTCTTAGCTTCTACTAGCTTAGCAGAAGGTGAGCACTGGCCCATACTGAAGGCAAATCCTTTAACTTCATCAGAGGCCAGAGACAGGCTGGGAAAACGTGTGCTATAATGGGATAAGAGGGTGATTTGGTCCTACAGGACAGCCCAAATGGACTTTTACCTGCATGCCTTCCTGGCCTGAGATCCCAACGCCTACATCTGCCACCTGGATCATGCTGACATCATTGGCCCCATCACCTGAAAACAACACAGGCAGGAAGAATCATTGATTTTGAAATTCATAGAAACACATGGACATGTTGATCATCTTGGGCTCCTGCTGGACTGAGTTCTGTGAAAAAGACTGGGGAAAGGGAAGAAGAACAACTTCCTGGGAAAATTGAGGTAACCAATCAGAATTAGGCATAGTGCATGGAATTGCCAATCACATCAAGCTGTCCAGTAATCAGCTAGCATTTAGCCACCATCTTATTCAGTGGGCTCTATTCTGTCAGGATACACACAGAAAAGGTCCTTAATGTGACGTCTGGCACAATAAGAGAAGCCAACATCATCATCATCACTGTTGGAGTGACTCAACTCTGGGCATCAGGACCTCTCCAACTCATAGTCGCCTTAGCAATTTTCTTATTACATTAAGCAGGTTGTATTCTGTTCAGCATTTTATGCACACCGATTACCCCCTGTGAATTTACTAATATATGCTTTTGGGTTCTTTGAGGCATAGCAAAGAAAACTCCTATTTGTTCCATCAAGTTGTTGATTGAGGAATATTAAAACAAGAAGTCAGAGGCCTAGACATCTTTTGGATGTCAGGCACAGAAATAGCCATTATAATTGAGACAATTGTGGTCATTCTTAGAATTAGACTCAGAGTAACCCAAGACAAAGCAGATATGCCAAGCTGTAAAAATAAAAGTCTATGACACACAAATGTCAAGGTAACTCATGATGTGACTATAGGTTGGCCCTTTTATTTCTGCCTTTCCCTAGTATTAGAAATCAAATCTAGGGTTTTTACAAGTGTTATGCCACTGGCCTATATACCAGTCCATTCTTCCCTTATTTTGAGACAGGGTCTCATTGAGTTTGTCATAATAGTCTTGAACTTTTGTCTCAATCTTTTTCATAGTTGAATTACCCAGGCATGACATAGGTCAGGATTAGGGTGTCTCTTCCTTGTGATTTTATTTTTCTTTATTGGGCTAAGCTCAACATGGATGATTCATTAGTATTTGTTGAATTAAAATTATGGGAACAATGAGATTCTCTTTAGCTTCCCATAAAGGCCCTTTCAAAATGAACTGCGATGCACAATGAATTGCACATGCACTAATGATTTAGTGTTTCTAAATCTAAACACTGGGTTCTTAAGACTGGGGCACACAGTCCAAAGATGTGATGTTCTAATGGGAGAGTAGCTTCTCTTTCCCCGGAGGAGATACTACCTTTCCTTAGCTTAAGGCAGGGAGGCCATGGTAGACACTCTGCTCATGTATCCTGAGCATGCTCCCTTTTGTCCATCTGTGTACCTCCCTTAGTGGATACTACTGATCTCTATAGCTCTTAGTGTGTTCAGACTATGGCTACTAAGGTCTCAGACTTAACGCTGGATTATTCCTAGTAGATAAAGGGTGATAGAGGGTAATACTACAAGGTGATAGAGGGTAATACTACACACTTTCTGTGAATTATACTATAAATACACGTGTCTCACTAGTTGGTAAAGATATCTTTATCACTGAGCCTACTAGTTCCCAGGAATGAGTCATATTTAAAATGGTGCTATGATAGTTACTGCCTTCCTAACTCTCACCAGGAAGTGGCTAAGCCTGTGCAGGAGACTATAGGCAATTTATAAATGAGAAGAGATGCTCCCTAAGAGTGTGCTAAGTGACCTCAACCCTGTCATTGAAGAGTTCTCCAGCCAAGAGTACCTGCAAAGAAAAATAATGTTAGATATAGTTTTTAAATGATCTAAAACTATGCTATCTTAAATGGATGTGTGTGCCATTTTGGATGTATTTAACGAGATACTCATCTCAGAACAGTAGACAAAATTCAGCTGAGAAGAGTCACTGGGGCTTTTGGATGGTGCACTCTGGGTTCTTAGAACATCCTGAAGCCTTGATACCAAGGTGCATGTAATATTTCAAAGCCTTTGAAAAGGGCCTTTGCTAAGTCAAAATATGATAACACCCCAGCTTGTCTTCTTAAATTAGCAATTGCTGATCATATAATACTACACTACATGTGTCTGCTACCACCCACATCTTGTGGCTCTTTGATGTGTGCTTTATGTCCGGAATGCTCTACTTTACCACTCAGGGTATAACATTGTAAATGGAACAGGTGAACAGGCTTTTCTTATTTCATAGTTCTAGATGGAAGAGAATTAGAAATTTAGGTCACATTGAGAGGGAATGGCTAAGTAAGACAGCGGCAGGGTCAGCCTAAGTACTTGCCTATGGCCAAGGTCATGGCCTTGAGCTTGCTTCTGACAAGCTTCACTACCATGCTCTTCTGCAAAGGAGTTGATCGGCAGCAGAGGACAGAGCGACACTGCTTGGCAAGGAAAAGAAATTTGTCCTCCAGGCTTTTCTCGAGGGCATAGGCCAGACTTCTTCCATCAATCACAAGGCTTGGGCTGGGGCTGGAGTCAGCAGGTGTGGTGACTGGGTTGAAAGAGAACCCCACACTCAAGTTGCTTTCAGAGTTCTGAAGGGTACTTCTAGGGTTTCTGGATTGCACATAACTGAGGCACTGGTCCAGCAGGGCTGCGCATGCTTCCTGAAATTGACACACAACCACTTTCAGTAGGGTCATGTCACTAATCCTGGTTATCTGCAACACCCCCAGCTGAAGTCCTTCTAAGGCACTAGGCTCATGGCTCTTTAAACCTCCAGAAATGGAAGTGCAGCTAGAGAGAATGGCTTCTTGCGGAGGAGAGGAACTCAGCTTCTACTGGATTATACTTTATTGACTCTGCTGGTATGCTGAAGTTGAAATGGAGCATGTTCACCTTCATAGGTGTGGCTGCATTACTGCTATACTGTACATGATTAGGCTGAAGGTTCAACCTGTATGCCTGTAGGTTCTATAGGGCTTTTACCTAAATCTTCCTGCCTCATACTGCGCCATCAACAGTGGTACACAAAGCCCTTTCAGCCTGCTTATCTAGTCCAATTACTGTGTTTTTCAATTATCCATGCCCTTCCCAAATTGGAGCTGAGTTCCAAAGCAAAGGAAAACTTGGATATTAATATACTTTGGGGACAGGAGCAAGAGACCAAGGAGGTTGCTCATTTCCAGGAACAAACACACGGTGGAGAAGTTTGAAAGGCTCCTGTCCACATGCAGACAGACAACCCACTAGCCTAGGGCCTAGTTCCTTACAGCACACTGTGGACATCAAGCTGTGGCCAATCAGTACTTACTGAAAACAGTTAAATGCAGAAACTACTAAATCTGAAAAGAGGTGGCCAGTACCCTTAGGAAGACTTGGAGAAGATAGGCCTTTGGACATCACTACTGCCAGTCACAGATGGGGAACACACAGACTTGTGACTGGAGATAGAATCTTCTGCTAGAGGACATTCTGGTAACCTCGGAAAAATTAAAAAGAATGTGGCTAGCTGGGTGTGGTGGCTCACACCTTTAATCCAAGCACTCGGGAGGCAGAGGCAGGTAGATTTCTGAGTTTGAGGCCAGCCTGGTCTACAAAGTGAGTTCCAGGACAGCCAGGGCTATACAGAGAAACCCTGTCTCAAAAAACCAAAAAGAAGGAGGAGGAGGAGGAAGAGCAGGAGGAGGAGGAGGAGGAGAGGGAGGAGGAGGAGGAAGAAGAAGAAGAAGAAGAAGAAGAAGAAGAAGAAGAAGAAGAAGAAGAAGAAGAAGAAGAAGAAGAAGAAGAAGAAGAAGAATGTGGCTATAGAAAGCCATGAGGTTGTTGAATTTATTACAAAGCACCAACATAGCTAGTTCTCTGTGAGATGAAGCAGGCTCACCCTATCCAGTATCAACCCTGATGCAGCTGTTGTACCTGGCCAGGTGCACAGAGCAGCTGCCATGAACTCTGAAAGGAAACAGTAGCACTTGGATAGGGAAAGGTGATTATCACAATAAGGACACCAAAGGGTCACAAATGTTTCATTTTACCCTAGAAGCCTCTGACATGGTCCAAGAGACTGAGGAATGGAAAGTGGATAGCAAAAAACAGGAGCTCTGGAAGAAACTGTGGGCTCTGGCTGTAGGAGGAAGAAAGAGCACTCCCAATGCTCAGAGAAGATGCAGGAAATCTCTCTCTCTCTCTCTCTCTCTCTCTCTCTCTCTCTCTCTCTCTCTCTCTCTCTCTCTTCTTTTTTTTTCCCCTAATCCTCATCATATGGGTTTTGCTATACTAGCATCAAACAGAGCCATCTAGAAATAAAGACTCCCAGGGCATGGGACTTGCCTCTTCTCTCCAGTGCTATGGTGTCAAGACAGCAGTATAATGACTGTCTTCATCTATGTCCTACCATCATAGGCAGGTGGGGTTGGGGAGGAAAAAGAAGAATCAGAAAGAGGTAAAATACACCCTGGTTTTCTCACCAGAGGACAGTAAAGGGAACTCTTGGGAATAAAAAGTACTGAAAAGAGGGTAAAGGGAGACACTTTAGCTGGCCCTATAATGCTATTTATGGATTCATGGCTTCCCCATATGCTGTGCACACATAGGCATAATCCTGAGGGGACCATAACATTCTGAGAATGACACTCTGGTACAGTCCCTACCCCTGCTCCAGACTACCTTTCTAAGGGAAAACTATGTACATTCAGAGATGGGCACTGGAAGCACACAAAGGCTGGGCAAATGACTCATCCAGAGTCTGTGCAGAGCCTGAAGTACAAATCCAAAAGGATAGATCACCTGTTTCCAAAACTCCATCCTCCAGAGGAATAAAAAAGGTGAGAGTCATAACATAATTGACATAAGTCACATGACAAAAGTTCAGTGTCACAAGATCTAGGAAATCCCAGCTCCTGTGAAAAAGCACAATGAACACAAGGTGACCCTGACACTAGCATAATCTAACAGGAACATTAAAGCAGCTATCATAGAAAAGCTCCAAGCAAGCATTAGCATTTTAAAAGTAAGTAGCAAAACAGTTTGGAGGGAATGATTGTGAGCAATACACAGAAAAAAAAAATAGAAATGTGAGTATAATCCTAAATAATTTATGTAGAATCTCTGCCCTCGAGAAGGTAGATGGAGCACTCCTTAAGTGCGAATTCACATGGACTTATTTCCAAAGAGATCAGTATAGAAATGAGGGGGGTGGCAGGGAGCTGCATTCCTTACAAAATGGATACAAGTAGCAAATATTAGGGCATCATGAACATGTAGGCGTGATTATACAATGTGATTAAATAACGATACATCATGCCCTTCACTCAAAATTCACAGCTTCATTGTAATCACAATAAAACCATCAGGTAAATCTAACGATCAAATCAGTCTATAAAGAATTTTATTAGCCCTCTTCAAACTGCCAAGGACAGGAAAGACAAAGATAGCCTTAGAAACTGTCACAGCCAGGGACATTCAAGAGAGCTGTGACAAACAGATGTAATATGAAGTCCTAAAACAGGATGGCAGGCGCCAGGTAAAGCAATCTACTATAGCACGAGCTTTAGTTAGAGCATGTGTTTGTGGGTATAACAAATGTGCTATGCTACCGTGAGATGCTAATTGGGGGAAATTGAATGTGATATGGGAATGCTCCATAGGCTTTTCCAAACATTTTTGTAAATCTAAAATCATTCTATATATGGAATTTATTTTCTAAAATCCTCACTATATAGGCTTAGTAGAAAAGAGGCGATAATAGATAAGAGTCAGCGAGCTCAAAACACAAACACACCATGCTCAAACTGCTTAAAACAAGAGGTAAAGAAGTAAATCGCAATAGTAGCCACTCAGAAAACATTGATTATTACATTACACAGCAAGCGTTCAAGGACTGTGCTGATTTCATTTGAAACCACATGTCTGAAAGGAAGTGGAATATGTTTAGCGTGCTGATGGAAATAATTGCCATTTCAGTCTTCAATTCAAAGGCAAGACATGATTCCAGAAGGAAGGTGTAGTTAAGCTATTTCCTGAGGGAAACAATATTTGCTGTCAGTGGGCTTGCCCTCTAGTAACTGCTTCAGACACAAAGGAAGTAGTGAGCCAAGGAAACTCAGGAAGTCCTGTCCCCTGACCCTTAAGACACAACAACTGAACCATTCTATTTGTCAACTGAATGGCTCTGACTTTGGAGAAGAGAGCACCTGAGTCCACACAATGGAAACCAATATAGGCTATTTTTTTTCATTATTGAAAAGCTAGTGAACTGAAATATTAATCAGGCTGGACTCAAACTAGGAATCAGTAAAAGAAAGGTGAAAAGACATCCTAAAAACTTAAAAATGGAGCAAAACACTCTGCAAAAATCCAGAGACCTAAAAGAAAATGGAAAATATTTATAAGGAACATCATGAGCTGTATGTACCTAAAAACACACTTCAAAATTGTGAGGTGCAGACAAATAGTGCTGAGTCAAACAGTTGGAATGTAGATCTTATGTTAGAAAAGAAAAATGTTTGAGCCCAGGAAATAAAAACAAAGAAGCACAAGAAGAGGAGGAAAATGAAGAAAAAGAGGAAGAGGATGAAGAATACAGCCCAGATTGTTATCAATAAAACTTCAAATACAACAAACCAACAGGAAAGAAAAAAGACACCGAGGCAATGCAAACCTCGCTCTTGAAGAGTCAATATAATTGACTGACTGGCATCAAAAGTAATCAAAGAACAGACACAAAATACCAATGTCATAAATAAGAGAGGGAAGATCACTAAAGACTCACAAACATCAAGATAGCAAGGAGAGACTGTCAACAGGTGTCTCTCAGAGACAGGGTCCTAAGGACTGGACAGCTGATGATCTGGATATAGAACTTAGATGGAATCCATGAATCTCCATAGAGGCTGTCATGGCCCTGAGCTTCTGTAAAGCTCATGCATGGAGGGAGGCTCAGGCTTCACGAAGAAGCTTGTGGATTTCCTAAAGAGATTTCAAGTGGAGCTCATGGGAGAAATCAGGTTCTAGATCAGAGAGAGGCTGGGAGTTGACAACCTTTGCATACTTGAAGGTTTAAGCAAATAAATGTGATTAGACCAGAGAAGTATCAAGAAGCAGTTGATGAAACCAGAGAAGCTCATGCTAAATGGATCACTGCCTTGGCCCCACATTCTAGACATGTAGGACCTCATTAAAAAAAAAAAACAAAACCGAAAAACACAACTCCAGTGATATGAAAAAGTTCTTCAACCTTGCATTAATAAATTCTATATGTACATTCTTTTGCTATTAAGAAATCCTAGATCCAACTTCTTCACCCAGGAGACATTGTTCTCCAGGGTCTACCTGATAAGTTTATTCCTCATCTTTCCTCAAGGAAGTTTCTCTTTGCAACAGCTAGAGACCATTACAAAAAACTCTAGTCCATCAAAATGCAGAGTTGTGAAGCCCAGTGCCAATGGATACATTTATAATACAATTATTAGGCAAGTAGAAGCTAAGGCTCAGGGATCATAGGGCAAAGTGGGCAGAATGATCATAAGAGCTAGAGGAACATGGAGTTTGCTGTGAGATTCTTTCTTCTAGAAATGTCAGAAGCTACACCCATGAAGTCTTATCAACAGGACTGCCTAAACATAAAAAGGACAAAAGACAAGCTAACATGGATGGAGGAAAGCCCAAGAGGTCTCACTCTATAAAAAGAACTACAGGCAGCTATGGAATGCTGAGAGTGGAAGAGATACTTATGTCACAACAATTTTTTTAAAGGCCATAAGGAGAACAAAGAGGAGGTATGTGAGAGGGTCTGGAGAGAAGAAAGGGAAGAAAGAAATGATGTGATTATATTATAATCTCTAAGTATGAAACTTAAAAAAATAAAAAAGAAATCCCATAGAAGTCCACATCTCACAAGACAATGGTGAGAATGTCCCAAGTCTCAGAAACAGTCCCCATGATAAGAGGGATTCGGTGGGTAAGCCTTCTTCTCATGGTGACTGCCAGAGGTGGAAGCCTTGGTGGCTTTCTAATATAACTCTGTCTTTGGAGCTTGCAGAATATTAAGCATTGCCCACCCCCACCCCTACTCCCCCAGGACAAGGTGCAGCCTCTCTGGAAGTTACCTACCTGAGAATCAGCATTCAGTGTGATGACCTCTTCACCATGATCCAGCAGTTTGCAGGCATATGCAATGTTAATGGCTGTTTCTTGTTTGTCACCTGTGAGAACCCAAATCTGCAGGCCAGCTTGTCTTAATTTGGCAATGGTTTCAGGTACTCCTTCCTGAAGGCGGTCTTCTATCCCCGTGGCACCTAGTTAAATGTATGACAGTTCCAGTGAGTCCTTAATCATAATTTGTGATGAGATACAAATGCCATGTACAAAACATACCAAAGACAGATGACATACTACCAACTACCTAAGACTTTCTTAGGGCTCACCTGCCAGATGACACTGAATGGCAAAAAGTCCCCCTGGAACCAAGATAAAATGATTCCCCATTTCAGGACTGAACTAGATACTTACCACAGCTGTTGACATGACTCAGACAAGAATAAGTAGAAGGTACAAGGGCAAGCCAACAAACATAATTATGTACACTTGTAAAGAGTACCTTGAAATCTTTCTAACAAGCAGCTAACTTTGCATATAAACTGACAACAGGGACCATGGGGAGAAGAAATTACCATATGCCAAAAGGATTAAAAGAAAAGTCTTAGTAGTGACCCATTCCCTATCTTCCTTTGGAAATTTTTCACATATAAAATACAATGTTTGTGTTCAGCCATGTCAACCATTTGTTATCCAAATGGATGGTGCAGAAAGATTCAATAGTTTTTCAAACAATACTATCCTGAATGCCTTTTCCACAAACATGAAGAATTTAAAAGGTAAGATTTCCTTACTGACTTCATTATGCTAAGGAAATTATGTGACAGGTAGAAAAAGATGAAATCTGAAAGGCTCCAGACTCCCAAACTTGTGGATCTGCCATTATCTCATATAAAAGATTACAGTCAAATCAAGAGGGTCTGAAGTGTCTGAAATTGCCTTCAGGCTATGCATAATGTGTAAAGTATACAAAATGTAAGGTCATACTTTCTTGTGTATGAAAAAGAAACCGCAAACACTCGAAACTAAAACACTCCTTTTCCTACAAATTTTGGGTGAAATTTATCTATTTCACCCAAAATTGTAGCACTATTTATCCAGTACTGTAATGTGCTCAAGTCTGCTGCCATTTCTCTTTTGTGTACATCCTGATAAGATGGTTTCTGCATTCCTACCTCTAGAAGTGAGCTGCATCCCATTATTTCCTGGGCTCCAGCTTTGACCCAGGATTCTTGCCATTCCTACTTCAAGCTACCTGTGCTGGAGCACAGCTATGAACTGCATACATGTGTCCCCAGCTGCCAACAATGCTTTGAGATTCACAGAGGAAAGCTCTAAGTCCCAATGTTAGGAGGTATGGCCTTGCACAGGTGATTATGTTTAGATGAGGCAAGGAAGAGGAGATGCTGGATCCCATGATGCACAGAAGCACTAGTTCACAGATCTGACCTCTCCCATACACCCACATTACAATATATAAGATATAAGGTGACTTTTGATGAGACAGAAAAGGACTGAGGGGTTTTAGATGACATTTAGAGGAACCACAAAAAATTCTGGGAAAAATGAGCAGGATGTTATAGCTACATTTTGCTTCTTTTCCAGAGAAAGCAGTTTAAGCACAGAGTATGACAGTGACTCTTCTTGCTGAAATGTTGTCTGTGGGTTACCTTACATAATCACCTAAATAAAGGCTAAGAAAGAGGAACTTAGCTTAGAATATTGAATATATAAACAGCTCATTTCATCTTTCTCAGAAATGGCAGTGAGGAATTGGGGAACTTCCTAGATGCCTTGGCCCTTGGTGAAGCTGTGTGGGTTGACTCTTTTTCAAGCTTAGGTTCTATCACTCAAAACATAAATTCTCCAGGTGATAGGTTGAAAGTAGTTAATAACTGGTCTTTAAGAGCAAGAAAGGTCTGTTGAATTTTTGTTTATTATTTCCATGAATTCATGCAGAAGATCAAAAGGTGTGCTGATCTCATCATCAGTGTAAGACTGAGGTTGACTAGGGCTGGCCTAACTTAGGGTATATGATCAGACACACATCACAAAGACAGGAAGTGGTGGATGTCCAATTGCCAGGGATAATTTGTAGAAAAAAAGGTCAGTCAAGCCATGTCATGTGTGGATACAAGCATCTGAGACTCATCAGAATGCCAGTGGCTGAGGTAGAGCCCAAGTCCCAATACCACTCAGTGCTGCACACGATCTCCTCCTTCCACCCTTGCAGCAGCCTTCCCATACTGGCATCATTACTCTACACAGAGCAGATAACTAAACTTGGATGCAAAGACTGAGCTACTTGCCCAAGCTTCCAGGACTCGTAAGTGGCATAACCTGGATTGGACAACCAAGCCAGGACTTCAAACTGAGAAGAGATAGAAGGTAGGGAAGGAAGTCACAGCCATCCTATTTTGACTCAGGAAAGGGAATAGATTCTATCTGCATTGCAGACTTTACTCTATCTGAGAACTTAGCACCATCCAGGAGAAATACCACTTCATCATTCACCCACCCACCTCAGAAATGGAGGGCTAGTGCCTAGGAGCAAAGAGGTTGAGCAGGTGGTCTAGAAGCATCAGCAGGTCACCCTCCCTCTTATCACTCTAGCCATCAATAAAGAACATTCCAGAACTTCTCTTTCTGGGTTTTTATGTTGTTTGATTTGATTTTTTTTTTTGCAGACTAGGCTCCTCTCTTTATCCCAAGCTGATGCCACATTCACATCCTATAGCCTGTACCTCCTCATCTAGGACTTAACAGGCATGTCCCACCTTAACTGCCTGTTGTTGGCTTTCTGAAGACAGTAGTATCACTATGAGAGCAATCCCAATTCAGTAATCAAACCAGTGGCGTAAAATAGGCAGACACACTTTTGAGGACCTTCATTCAATATACTAGAGATAGTAAACCCTGAAGCTTTCTGAGTAGGATATGGTCTGTCAGACAAAGTCTGTGGTGGTATTTTATCTAGAGCACATCATGCTATTAAATATTAACAGTAACTACTATAGATACTTCATGCTATTAAATATTAACTATTGTAAAAGACATGTATTTATAGAAATATATATATATATATGTATATATATATATATATATATATATATATATATATATATATATATACACACACACACATATATATATATATATATTCTCCTAACTCCTTTGCTCAGAAAATGAGGACAAGGGAATGCATCCTTTGTTAAATAAGGAAAGGTGAGTTCTCTGGAGCTTAGTAACATCTAAGTTTAGTTCCGGTGTGAGCACACATCACATACACAACTGTGGGACACTCAGCGGAACTTAATTCACTATTTTAATATAAAATGTTAAACCACTGAAAAATTAAATATTAAAATAGGTACTAAAGTAATAAATACCTTAATGTCTTCCTAATAACTAATTAGATTTTATTAGAATTAAAAAGGGACAAAGAAGGAGGTCTTGTACTCTGACCTAGATGAAGCCATAAGAGTCATCTTCTTTTCATTCCAAATGAATCTGAAATATTTATGAGATGCAAAACTCAGTATTTTCATGAACATTCACATAGATTACCAGGGGGCTGAAATCTTTCCAACTATTTGTTGTTAAAAAAGGCTGGCTCCTCGTAGCCATTTTGATTGGACAGTGAGGCTTAAAGGATGCAAGGAGTTCACATGCATGGCCCATGGCAAAAGCCTACAGAAAGTGTTCCCTCCAACCTGGAACAAGCTAGCTTCAGGCCAAGTGGTTCCTCAGACAAGACCAGCACTGTCCAGAGCAAGCAGAGCAGCCATGTCACTAGTCACTCGAGAACCCCTACAACCAGCACTGCTCAATACAACAGGCACCTGGAAAGCTCATTACCCAGCAGGTGCAAGTTCGTCTCCAGGCGAACGGCAGACTGGAAGAGGAGCTCATCACGGCTATCCAAAGACGCCTCAGCTTCTATGTGGCTCTGCAACCAGCAGGCATACTCTTCTTTGCTCAGAACCTATGGAGACACACTGTTGAATGCTGCAACCGGGTGCTGTGCGTCGGGGGCTGGAGAGGGCAGTTGCTAGTATGTGCCCTCATGAAGGTGCCCCTCACTTACCCTCTTGGCAATGCACAGGGTGCGCAGGCCTTCTACTGCATAAAGGTTGAGGTAATTCTGTGTTTTACTCCGGATCTTTTTCTGATGCCTTCCTCTGGCGTCATCTAGGTCAGAGTACAAGAAGAATCAGTAAGAGCAGCCCAGCTCCATGAGGTTTTCCTGGTGCCTGTCATATTGATTACAAATGGTGTGCAAATGTCATAGAGCTCAAAGTCAGCCAGACTTTACTTTAATAAAGGAATCTCATCAAAACACAAGTTTAGGGTTGTTTATAAAATCATTTGAGAAGCACAAGAGAACAAAATTTTATCAAAAATGGCTTGACATGTTTTTTTAAAGTCTACTAAATAGAGGAGTATACTAACTTATTTATGAAAAGAACTTCAAAGTCTCATTTCTCTCCCTACAACATTCCCCACTGGTGAGAAAAGATGTCCAAGTACTGTATATGTCATATTTTTAACTAAACACGCACACCCTGAATTTGAAATTTAAGTGGAACTGAATATTCTATAGATTGTATTTTCTACCTCTGGCAATTCTGAACCATAAGACCGCTGAACCCAGGAAGTCTTGTCTACTATTCAAGTTCACCTCAAGGCAAGCTGGATGTGGCCAGCAATGAAAGAGGGTGACAAAGATGCAAGAGGCTGACAACTGGGGCAAAATAAATAAACAAATAAATAAAAATAAATTTAAAAAAATCTCAATCTCATGTATGAAGCAGAACATAAATAAATCGTACCCTTATGGCATGAAAATGTTTTAGCAGGCCAATTCCTTAATGGTGGCTACTTATAGTTAGTAATGAACACGAAGTTTTGTCCTGGATCATTTAACTTTAATATTTAAATTTACTGAAAGGCGAGTTCAAAGATACCTGCAGTTTGACTGTCTTGTAGTGTTTTCTCATCACCGTTGCATACTTCCTGAGTCTCTGGTCACTGTTTTACTTTGAAATTAAAATGCAAACCACCCAAGCTCTTCATTGGTCTCTCGAGAGGAGAGGGTGGATGGTTCAGTAGACGAGGCTAATAGGGCAGTGACTCTAATCAACCACAGTTATTGAAAAAGCAAAACAACTACTTAAAGTAAAGTAGGCTAAGTCATTCAAGACTTGAAATGGATGGAGATAGGGATGGCCAAAGGCTTCAATTTCTGGGGTGGATGTAAACCGAGATATAGGAGAACTATCTGAGTAGCGTCTGATAGAAAGGGGCAGCTGCACTGCTCCACAAAACCTGCTCTCTGGCCTGCCCTCAGCCCAGACACAGGACATAAGGCTCTACATTTGGAGAAACCTTTTCTACACTATCAGGAAGCTTTCTATAAGAGACAGGCAGGGCCGTCGAGAGAAAACAGTGCTGGGGTTTGAAGGACCTGTTTCTATGCTGGCATTGATCTGTGATCTGGTAGAGAATGTAGGAGGTTGCAAAAAAACCCAAGTGCCACTGAAGCAACTCTGAAGATCTTGGGAGTCTAAGGAGATTGCATTCTGGAGCAAGAAGATGCATCACCCATTCGTCTGCTCATATCTTGGACTGAAACCAGGGTCTGCTGACTCAGGCTAAAGTTATAATATTTTCGATGCCTGTATATGTCATAGTCATTCCAAAGCCTCTTTTATTCCTCCACCCCCACCTCTCGATATTCTACAGCAGTCTCTGGAGTTTGTTACCTACCTATTAATAGGAGAAAATTTTGTGTCTGGTGTTCAGCACCCTAGATAATGGAATACCAGTATATTCAGAAGTGGGATAAAGGCTGCCAGTACATGCACTGCTTGTACAGGGATCCACACAGAAAGATGCTGAGTCTGAAGCAGGGTGGGGCAGACAAGTGCCAGAGTGACAGCTCCTACCACAGTCTAGAAAGATGGCCTACATGTTCACCAATTTTCAAATACAGTGGGACTGAGAGAGCTCAACTAGACAGATACCGGGAGACTGCTGTTGCTGCTCACAAACCCTAAGGATCCCAAAGGGGAATTACATTTTCTCTTCTTGATATCACTGTGTATTTTTTTATAGAGTGCTAAGCACTTATTTACACTTATTTATTTCTTTTTTTTTTCAGAATTATTATTTTTTATTTGATAATTTCTTTATTTACATTTCAAATGCTATCTCGAAAGTTCTCTATACCCTCTCCCCGCCCTGCTCCCCTACCAACCCACTCCCACTTCTTGGCCCTGGTGTTCCCCTGTACTGGGGCATATAAAGTTTGCTAGACCAAAGGGCCTCTCTACCCAATGATGGCCAACTAGGCCATCTTCTGCTACATATGCAGCTAGAGACACGAGCTCTGGGGATATTGGTTACTTCATATTGTTGTTCCACCTATAGGGTTGCAGACCCCTTCAGCTCCTTGGGTGCTTTCTCTAGCTTCTTCCTTGTGGGCCCTGTGTTCCATCCTATAGATGACTGTGAGCATCCACTTCTGTATTTGCCAGGCACTGGCATAGCCTCACTCGAGATAGCTATATCAGGGTCCTTTCAGCAAAATCTTGCTGGCATATGCAATAGTGTCTGGGTTTGGTGGCTGACTATGGGATGGATCCCCTGGTGTGGTAGTCTCTGGATGGTCCATCCTTTCATCTTAGCTCCAAACTTTGTCTCTGTAACTCCTTCCATGGGTGTTTTGTTCCCTATTCTAAGGAGGAATGAAGTATCCACACTTTGGTCTTCGTTCTTCTTGTTTTTCTTGTGTTTTGCAAATTGTATCTTGGGTATTCTAAGTTTCTGAAGTAATATCCACTTATCAGTGAGTGCATATCAAGTGACTTCTTTTGTTATTGGGTTAAAGAAATTAGAGAAACAACACCCTTCACAATAGTCACAAATAATATAAAATGGTGTGACTCTAACTAAGGAAATGAGAGATCTGTATGATAAGAGCTTCAAATCTGTGAAGAAAGAAATTGAAGAAGATCTCAGAAGATGGAAAGATCTCCCATGCTCATGGATTGGCAGGATTAATGTAGTCAAAATGGATATCCTGCCGAAAGCAAAAAACAGATTCAATTCAATCCCAAACAAAATTCCAACTCAATTCTTCACTGAATAGAAAGGGCTATTTGGAAATTCATCTGGAATAATAAAAAACGTAGGATAGCAAAAACTATTTCAACAATAAAAGAACCTCTGGGGGAATCACCATCCCTGACCTCAAGCTGTACTACAGAGCAATTGTGATAAAAACTGCATGGTACTGTTACAGCTACAGACAGGTAGATCAATGGAATAGAACTGAAGACTCAGAAATGAACCCACACACCTATGGTAACTTGATCTTTGACAAGGGAGCTAAAAACCATCCAGTGGAAAAAAGACAGCATTTTCAACAAATGGTGCTGGCACAACTGGCAGTTATCATGTAGAAGAATTCGAATTAATCCATTCTTATCTCCTTGTACAAAGCTCAAATCTAACTGGATCAATGAACTCCACATAAAACCAGAGACACTGAAATTTATAGAGGAGAAAGTGGGGAAAAGCCTCGCAGATATGGGCACTGGGAAAAATTCCTAAACAGAACAGCAATAGCTTGTGCTGTAAGATCAAGAATTGACAAATGGGACCTCATGAAATTGCAAAGCTTCTGTAAGGCAAAACACACTGTCAATAAGACAAAAAGGCAACCAACAGATTGGGAAAGAATTTTTACCAATACCAAATCTGATAGGGGACGAATATCCAATATGTACAAAGAGCTCAAGAAGCTAGACAACAGAAATTCAAATAACCCCATTAAAAATGGGGTACAGAGCTAAACAAAGAATTCTCAACTGAGGAATACCGAATGGCTGAGAAGCACCTGAAAAAATGTTCAACATCCTTAATCATCAGGGAAATGCAAATCAAAACAACCTTGAGATTCCACATCACTCCAGTCAGAATTGCTAAGATCAAAAATTTAGGTGACAGCAGATGCTGGCGAGGATGTGGAGAAAGAGGAACACTCCTCCATTGCCAGTGGGATTACAAGCTGGTACAACTACTGTGGAAATCAGTCTGGAAGTTCCTCAGAAAATTGGACATAGTACTACCGGTAGATCCAGCAATACCTCTCCTGGGCATATACCTGGAAGATGTTCCAACTGGAAATAAGGACATATGCTCTACTATGTTCATAGCAGCCTTATTTATAATAGCCAGAAGTTGGAAAGAACACACATGTCCTTCAACAGAGGAATGGATACAGAAAATGTGGTACATTTACACAATGGAGTATTACTCAGCTATTAAAAACAATGATTTTTATGAAATTCTGGGGCAAGTGGATGTATCTGGAGAATATTATCCTTAGTGAGGTAACCCAATCACAAAAAAGTCACTTGATATGCATGCACTGATAAGTAGATCTTATTTCTTTTACACTTTTGAAATTATATTTTTCCATTAAGAAATTATATTTTATTGAGAAACAGGGGAAAGATGATTCTTTGGTTGTTCACGAGAGAGGGGGGGAGGGAGAGAGAGAGAGGGAGAAAGAAGAGAAAATAAAAAGCTTTACTGCTATAGTAGGTAGCAGCATGTGAGATCCTGCTGGGCAGAGATCTACAGTGAACATGCTCTCTGTCCTTGCTCCCAGAGAAAGAAGGCCAGAGCAGACTGAAGTTCACTGTCTTAAAGTCCTTCTAAAGTGGTGACTCCACCAAACCACAGGCAAAGGAATCCTGAGGAGTGGTGACAGAGGAATAGAAGTCTGTGGCATACCAGGAATTAAGCCAGTGTGTACAGGGCTTCCTTTGAGGCAGGCACTGACACACAGAAAGTGAATGACTCAGACAGGGTCGAAGAGCCAGGAAGGCCAGACATCGTGTTTGAACAGAGGAATGTGAAGACTTGGGTGGAATGTTGCTATGTATCTCACAACATGACACTTCCCACCATGGCAGGCAAGAGGTAGATTTGGCTATGAGCTGATACAATAACCTCTCTTGCCCTATCACATTCACTTCTGGTAAAATTCTATGAGCTCTTTGAAGAACGCGTGTGTTTTTCATCCAGCAAAGAGACATGGGTACCCTCCTACTATCATCATCTCTACACAGGTCAGGTGGCCTGTTGCTCCTTGGTTACTCCTAGCCATCTGTAACAAGTCTGTTCTTCTCCACACCTGTCTTGTCTTCTCAAACTAAAAGCTAAACAATTATGTAGATGGTAATGTGTCCAGGTGGGTGAATTCACAGTAATTCCAGTGCTTCGCTACCGCTGCTCCTCCTGCTACCTGCAGTCTCAGGCTTGATGTGTCTAGTATACTTACTTACTCATCCTTCCTACCTAAAGCAACTGCAATACTTCCCAGAAGAAGGTGGAGATCCACACAAACAAATGATTTTTCTTTGTTCTACTTGCCAGGTGGCACTTGAGAATATAAGATAGAACTGTCATCACCTAGGCCTTCCAGTATGTGAGGAATTTGAGCTCTGCTCTTATCTGCTGCTAACTGCAGGTAGCAGGCTTCTCCCTGAGGCCTACCCTAGGGAGTGGACAGGACAAGGCCCATGGGTGCACAGCAACCCTGTGTTGTGGCAGCATGACTTAGTGGAAGGGGTCGTAAAGCTCCCCCAAGCAGAGTGTGGGCTCGCCAACCTTGACCTTAAAGCTGCTTCTGTTTATGCTTTGTAAACGGTAACTATTTTCTTCCTTTGCAGACGCTGCCCAAGAGCAAAGCCGTGGGCACACTTAGTAGCCACCATCTCTGAGTACTCTGCGATGTTCCCTCCTGACCTTAATGAGTGTCCTGACACTGCCCCAGATAACGTTCCTTCCCCTGTGGCATATTAGAAGAAAATGGGGCATAAAATGGCAAGTAGTCCATACGATTACATTTACTTTATTTAATGGCATCTGTTTCTGAGATAGCCTTAGCATTGGTTGATTATAAAATGTCTTTTACGCTACGAGAAGACCTATGGAGTCAACTAACCTGAGCCCCTGGGGGCTCCCAGAGACTGAAACGCGAACCAAAGAGCGCGCAGGGGCCGGACCCAGGTCCTCTACACATTTGTAGCCGATGTGCACCTTTGTCTACAATTGGAATGGGGTTGTCTCTGACTCTGTTGTCTGTCACTGGATCTCCTTCCCAGAGCTGGGCTGCCTTATCTGTCCTCAGTGGGAGAGGACGTGCCTCCAGCTATAACTTGAAATCTGAGGGCTGGCAGTAATCCAGGGGGGGATTTCCCTTCTCTGAAGAGAAGAGGAAGGGGCAGTTGGGGGAAGAGCTATGATGCTGGGATAGGAGGAGAGGGGGAGGAGGACTGGCATGTAAAGTGAGTAAACAAATGAATGAATGAATGAAAAAAACTAAAGCGTGAAACAGCGGTGATGCCGTTTGCATTCTTCAAAGCCCACGTATTGAAGGTTTGGTCCCTCTGTTTTGGAGCAGGGTGGATGATGTCCACAACCGGAAGCTTGGTGGGAGTCCATTAGATCACCATGAATATGCTTTCAAAGGGGTAAATAGTACCTGGACTGCACCCCCTTCTACTTTTGCTTCCTAGCCATGAGATAAGGAGTTTGTTCTAGTAGGCGAGCCTACAACAACAGCCTGCCTCATCACAATACTGAGGTTGATAGGGTCAAGCAAACGTGTATTACCATCTCTTTAACTGTGAGCCCAGGTAATCCTCTCCACAGGCTGATAGTTTTAGGCATTTTGTTGTACTGATAAAAAAAAAGTTGACTCTCAGGTGGCGTTACAAGACTGAGCAGTAAGAGTTTCCTTATGGTTTGTCTATACAATTGTGATATTCTTAAACCTCTTTAAATATTTGGCTTCCTTCATGGAGTCTGGTTCCTCGCCCAGCTAGGTAGGGCTTACTGCCCCCTACAGCTAGCATAGGATGCAATTGGCTTCTTTAGCTGTCCTCTTCCCCACTGTACAAGCTAGTGACTTCATTCTTTGATAAGTTCATGCATGCATACAGTGCATCCTGATTACTGTCCCCCTGCCTCTCTAATCTCCCTCCCACTCCCACCACATGCCTTCCTCCATACAATCCTTTTCATACAGCCCCTTTCCTTTTGTCACGACCCTTTACTTGTGTTAGAGGCTGAAGCCTCTATCATCTACCATTCTGCCTTTAATAAGGTACTGCCAGTAGAACGAAATCTGCTCAGAAAGCCAGCTTCTCTGTGCTTTCTTTCACGCAGGTGTAAACACGAATCAAGAATAAAAATGAAGGTTATCTTGGAATGGAAAAAAAAAAAATCAACCCATGACTAGGACTCTGCACCTCTGCTGTTATGAGCATCAAGAATTCCATAAACAGTCTCACAACAGGTGGTACCCAGTGTGATTCCAAGATATGGAAGCCAGAAAGATTGTAGGGGTCAAGCAGCAAGCCCTGGGCTGGACCCTTTTGGGCCACTGTCAGCATTCAGCATTTAGCATCCACCTTCCTCCTCACTCCTTCATTCTCACTACAGTGTTGACAGAGGAAAACCAAGCTCACTTTACAATGTGGCCTTTGCTTTCCTTCTGCAGGTCAGGAGGGGATTTCTAGCTGCGCAGAGTTACAACCTTTTTGACAGTTAATCACACTGTGGTTTTATAAACCACAATTTACCCCAAAAGTAATGGAAAGAGGGTCCTTAGCCCATTGAAAGCAGGATAAAGATGCTGGGAGGCCCACTTCCTATGACACCAATCTACTCTTACATAGCCCACAAACAGGCTAAAGATTGTGGCCTAGAACTCAAAGCTGCCCCAAGTCTACAGCAGAAAGGAAACTTCCAGAACATTCGATCTAAAGGCTCCCCAGTCTTCATTGCTTATAATTTAAGTGGGATGCTTTCCAAGAAATTTCTAACTCCACTATGCTTAGAGGGCAGAAAAAGGTGAGGTCAAGGTGCAAAAGTACCCTAAATTCATGCCATTGGGCACTAAGAATGCTGGGATTCTCTGAAAGGGTCTGTGCTACATACAGTCAGGATTAATGAAAATCCCTTGACTCAGCTGGGTACAATTTCTCAAAATGCCCTGCCTGGCTCTTGGGTTAAAAGAGGAGGCTAATTACCTGAGGAGCAGGGCAGCAGCAGATCCATGACCACCGAATCGGCCCCCTTGGTGTATACATTGATCTCGTCAGTCAGCGGGTGGCGGATCACCACTGACATCCTCTTGCGGATGGAGTCGAAGCCAAGTGTGTGCAGCAGCTCGAAGGTAAGCCTGCCTAGGTGGGGCAACTCCACAGAGACCTGGTTGTGAAGCCGGTCCACCAGGGCACAGTTATAGGCTCTGGCTGCATACACCAGTGCAGCCTCATCTGGGCTCTCAGCCTCATATCGCAGCTCCCCCTCCTGCTGCTCACTCTGTTCATCTGAACCCTTCTGGTCTGTAGTACACTCTGAGGCCCAGCTTTCCTCCTGGCCTGCCTGGCTGGCATAGCCATTGCTGGCAATGGACGGTGCTGTTTGACCTAGCTTCTCCTCCAGCCCAAGAAGCATGCTGTCCTGAGACAGGCTGGGCAGAAAAGCTGATCCAGATTTGTGGCTGGATTTACTGGTGGTCAGGTTCCCGATACTGCTGCAGCCAGAAGCCAGGCGGCTGGGCGTGAACCTCCGAAGGAAATCTTCTATGGTCTTTACTGGAGACTTCAGCTCAAACCTCACCCTCACCTGTAATGGAAGCAGTCCAAAGGCAGATGAGAAAAATCCCACCTATCCCTCACTCTTCATAAGTGCCTAAGAGGAGCAAGTGGTTCACTGATGTTCGGGACAAACTGAGCTTGTCTCCTTCATCTACTCCACAATGGAAAAGCCACTTAAGAACTAGAATAGTGGATCAAACCTGCGATCTCAGTACTCAGGGGGCTGAGGAGGAGGATCACAAATTCTAATCCAATTGTGGCTACTTACGGGACTATTTTATATATTCTTTTGACTTGTGTCATTAAAATGCTTATATACCAGTCGCATGTCTAAATTAATAGATTGATCTGTAATCCAAATTACTAAAAACATTTTAACAAGCATCTGAAAAGGAAAAAGAGACATACCCAGAATATTGTTAGAGGTTCAAAAGGTTAACAGGAGAGCAATGAAGCCACACTTTACTGAATGAGAATATACCGAAACAACAGAACATAAAAGGATCGGAAATATAAAACATACTGAAATATAAGGATGAGCTCCAGTCAGCCCAAAACCCAGCATGGAGAGGACGTGGCATGACATCTCACCCCTAGCTAAAGAGCTGTTGGCAATTGATAGCTTCCCAGAGATTGGAGGGAAAATTAGTTTTAAAGTTGTGGCCCATGCTAAGTTGACCAAGCTCCAGCGATGGCCATACATCCATGAGTATATGGACAGCACAAATTATTTAAGCAGTTTAAAAAATGGAGTGGGGGAAAGACACACAAAATTTGAGTGTGTGGGGAGGTGGAGTGAATCTAAGAGGAACTGGGGGAAAGAATGAAATAATACACTGTTAGTAACAATAATAATAATAATAATAGTAATAGAGACAAAAAAGATGGGGGGAAAAGCAAATGTTAAAACAACCCAAATATGAAATGTACAGATTTTTAAAACTTTATACCTGATCTTTTGGGACCAAAGTTGTGGATTGCCATAGTAGTTTCCAGCTAAGCCAGGCATTAGAAGTGAGACTCAGGTCTAAATTATGACAAAAGCACTTTTCCTTTGGACCTATAGTACCTCTCTCTTTTTATTTGCTTCTTTGGGTTCTGAGAACTGAGTCCTGGACATCATGCATGCTAAGCCCACCTTCTGCCATGGAACCATATGTCCTTGCACACTGGAATGACTAAATATGCTATATGTCTGAGTGGGGAAAGGTATCACTCTGCAGCACCTGATGCCTCCAACGCTCCTGAAGATGATATTTACTTAGAAGGTGATATTTACCTAGATGCAGGAACAAAAATGTATCCAGAAACATATTCATTTGCAGTGCAAGGGTGGGTGACTAAATATTCTGTTCCCTCTGTAGAACAGCACATGTGACCTTTAGAACACACCTGATGTTAGTTAGAGGGTAACCTAGGAAACCCTCAGCCCTATGGGAATATACATGCCAGAGGGCTTTAATGCTTTGTGATAAAAGTTCCCACGGCTAGGTAAGGGATGTTAAGGCGGCTTCCTATTGTAGCACAGCAGTAATCAGCTTCTCCTTGGAGCTGCCTATACAACTTTGCATCTGAGTGTATGCTTTAGGATTTTCTGTCCAGTTTTAGGATCTTTCAGGTCTCTCAGGGCCTTGCCAAGTTGAAGTATTGAGAATTAAGAGCATAGCTAAGTGACAAATGTTTTCTGCCATAGTAGAGAGTGGTAGTCTACCTTGCTCACTCCACATAATCTCCCAGGGGTTCTATTAGTGGAGGTTGCTGGAAGAGGTGAGCCAGGAGGCTGGTAGGGGGCAGGTCTAGGGCACACATTCAGCCCTGAACACCATTTCCATCTATGACTTACTGGATATGAACAACCAGGGTCACAGGCATCCATTATGCAGCCTGATTCATGAGCACAATTCTCTGAGGAACACTTGGGCTACACAGGAGCCCTTTTCACATGAATCTTTCTTCTCTCCAAAAAGAATCGTAATGGTACACCAAAGCAAACTCAACTTTGGTTCTGCTGTTTACAAAATGCTAAATGACCTCTGACTGAATCTCTCTCATTCACTTCACCTTGAGAAATCATGATAAATGCATTTATTATCATCACCTCATATCTTCTGTATCCAAAACTTGACTCTAAGACCTTCCTTTAAATGCTCACCACAGCTCTTTGGCCCAGATGACACAACGATTAGAATAACTTGTCTAAAAGGCTTACAGTCAGGAGTGAGGTTTGTACGTTTTTCTCCCATAATCTGTTCCCAGCCTATCTTTATCATCCCTCTTGTATGATGCTGGAAGCCACAGGCTTTGGATAAAATCACTTTGGATATCCATCATTTGACCTCTGCCCAAGGCCGTAAGGAAGACTTCCTCTGCCCAGGAAGTCCCAGGGTAAGTGGGATTTCCTTGAAGTCATGTGTTACCCTTGAGGCCAAGTTTTCACTGGCCTCTATATGGATCCTTCCCATCATGGGCTCACAAAACAACCTGTCCTCTCACCCACTGCAGCTTGGCACCCTCTTTCCTTCATATAAAGCATCCTGTTGCATCCCCTTATGCCTGAGTCACTACTCACAAGCAGCTTCCTGCAGGAAAGTGAAGCATGCTCACTACCTTCATCCAGGTGTCAGGATGAAGAGAGTGTCAAGGGCACTTTGGGGTCTCATAGCTTTTGCAGAACTTGCCTTTTGTCGTGGCTGGTCTGGAGAGGTGACAACTACTGTATTGCAGATGGTGAGTGCGATGAAGAAATCAAAAACATCAGACAGCTCGGGTGAGAGATGGGCCAGAGGGTGCTCCTGGTGCCTTGCAATGGCGAGAAACCGGTCACACTCACTCACCTTCTCCAACAGCTTGGGGTCAGGTGTAATATCTTTCTCCTGGGAAGAAAATAGAGCTGCATGATGTGTTTGACCCATTAACTTGCCAAGTGGTTTAGTTATTAACTATGTAAATAGACTTAAATTTATGTTAAGGTGTGAATAGAATTCAATCCCACTACAGACATAACATTTTACAATTCTCCATTATATGAAACTTCAATTGTTTAAAATACTTATATATTTAAATAAATGCATATATTGTCATTATGTGTGAATATACTTCTTAAAGAGATAAAGCAGATGATATGCAATCAGTATAGAAAAATCTCAAAAAGTCTACATCTCATGAACCCACAAAATATCTACTTTTTGAAAGCAATGTAATACATATTCTTGAGATCCCACATCTTTACATTTAGATAATTAAATTAGTTTAAATAATCGATATATTTTATATGAAAATCAACAGTTGTCTCTCAAAGCATATCATAGGAACTTTCACATGGCTTAAAATTATATGAGAACACATTTAAAAAACCATCCTCCAAGTAGACAGAGACATCATGAGTATCTGGCTAACCTTTCTCACTAGATACTTTTTTTTTTCTGTTGTGACTTTTATTTTATTTATTTTTTCTTAGTTATTTTATTTATTTATATTTCAAATGTTAACCCCCTTCCCAGTCTTCCCTCTGCAACCCCCCCACTCCATACCCCTCTGCTTTGTCTCTAAGAGGGGGCTCACCCATCCACATACTTACTCGCACCTACCCCTCTAGCATCCCCTTTCGCTGGGGCAACAAGCCCCCACAGGACCAAGTGCCTCCCACTGATGCCAAATAAGGCAGTCCTCTGCTACATAGGTAGTGGGAGCCATGGACCAACTCATGTATACTCTTTGGTTGGTACTTTAGTTCCTAGGAGCTGTCCAGTTAGCTGATATTGTAATTCTTCCTACAGGGTTGCAATTCCTTTCAGCTCTTTCAGCCCTTTCCTTAACTCTCCCATTGGGGTCCCCAAGCTCACTCCAGTGGTTAGCTGTGAGTATCTGCATCTGTCTTAGTCAGATGCTGGCAGAGCCTCTCAGAGGAGAGCTGCACCAGGCTCCTGTCTACAAGCACTTCTTGGCATCAACAATAGTGTTGAGGTTTGATGTCTGAAGAACGGATGGGTCCCAAGATGAGGGAGATGTCTCTGGATGGCCTTTCCTTCACTCTCTGTTCCATTTTTTGTTCCTGCAGTTCCTTTAGACAGAAGCAATTCTGGGTTAAAGATTTTGAGATGGGTGGATGGTCCCATCCCTCAAATGAGGGCCATGTCTATCTACTGGAAGTAGTCTCTTCAGGTTCCATCTGCCCGCTGTTGGGTATTTCAGCTCTGGGAGCCTCCCACATCTCTGGAGTCTGGAACTTTCTAGTGGTTTCTAGTCCCCACCCCGTCCCCTACTCCCCAACGCTATGTATTTCTATTCATTCTCCTGACCCTCTGGATTTCTCTCCTGTCTCTTCCCACACCTGATCCTGTCCCCTCTTTTCCCTTCTCCTCCCCTCTCCCACCCAGGCTCCTCCCTCCCTCTGCCTCATATGATTATTTTGTCCCCCCTTCTAAGTGAGACTGAAGCATCCACACTGGTCTTCCTTTTGTTAAGTTTCATGTGGTCTGTGAGTTGTACTGTGGGTATTCTGAGCTTTTGGGCTAATAGCCACTTCTCTGTGAGTGCATACCATGTATGTCCTTTTGTGTCTGGGTTACCTCACTCAGGATGATATTTTCTAGTTCCATCCATTTGCCTGCAAAATCTGTGATGTCATCATTTTTAATACCTGAGTAGTATTCCACTATGTAAATGTACCACATTTTCTGTATTGATTCTTCTGTTGAGGGACATTTGGGGTATGACCAGTTTCTGGCTATTATAAATAAGGCTTCTATGAACATAGTGGAGTATGTGTCTTTGTTATATATTGGAGCATCTTTTGGGTATATGCCTAGTACTGGGTTTTCAGGTAGAACTATTTCCACTTTTCTGAGGAACCACCACATTGATTTTCAAAGTGGTTGTACCAGCTTGCAATCCCACCAGCAATGAAGGAGTGTTCTTCTTTCTTGACATCCTCACCAGCATCTGCTGTTACCTGAGGTTTTGAGCTTAACCATTCTGCTTGGGGAGAGGAGGAAGCTCAGGGTTGTTCTGGTTTGCTTTTCCCTAATGACTAAGGATGCTGACTATTTCCTTAGGTGCTGCTCAGCCAATTGAGATCCCTCAATTGAGAGGTCTTTGTTTAGCTCTGTATCCCATTTTTAATTGGGTTATTTGTTTTTCTGGAGTCTAATTTCTTGAGTTCTTTGTATATTTTGGATATTAGCCCTCTATAGGATATAGGGTTGGTAAAGATCTTTAGGTTGCCATTTTGTCTTATTGACAGTCTTCTTTGCCTCACTGAAACTTTTCAGTTTCGTGAGGTCTCACTTATCAATTGTTCATCTTTTTCACTAGATATTTAACCTTCATCATTCTGCCAGTATAAATAACATATTGGTAAACTTCTGCTACAGCAATTGTTGATTGAGTGACTGAATTTCTGGAAAATAACTTTTGAGTACTTCATGTTGTAGTCTGGATATACATTGTAGAATGCTGGAAGGGAAATAGGTTCTTCTTCCATCCCAGAGCCTTCCTTCCCACATTACAGATGTGAATCCATAGATTAGCATCCACAATTCTAGATGCCTGTACTTCTACATGGGTCTAGAAAGTCTCAAAAGAATGAGGCCACTCAAAGTGATCACGATTAACTTCTCCTCTGTTCTTAAAACATAGTGAAAGGACCCTTTCAGAACTTGTTACTCACTTTGAGAAATTCCCCTGCCTAATGACAGCAATCCATACACACACTGGCCATGGAGAAGACAAGAGAGAAGCAGTTTTCTATGCCATGTGCTCATCTAATTAAAACTTTATGGGGCAGGTAATTGGCTCTGCCTTTTCACACATGTCATCTTGTTCTGATGTTTTGTTCATTTCATTTGGCTAGGCTTCCTCCTCTTTGTCACCCTCTTTGGATGTCTCACTTAGCAACCACGCAGCATCAGATACCATGGCAAAGAGGCTGAATAAATGTTTCAGGAAAGATAAAATGGTGTTGAGGGGTGTTTCTAGAAAGCTTCTGCTCCTGGAGCACAGACAAGCCTGAGCTTATTTGTGTTGACGGAAAAGAGATAATTTTGATTTATCAGAGACAGTGGACAGTGAAAAGAAAGCAGAGTGATAGGCTCCCATCCCTTCAGAAGGGTCACCCACTGCCTGCACTCACCATGGGGCTACTGAAGGCAGTGTGCTTAGACAGCATGCTGGCTCTCTTGGCCTCAGCCCGACTGCCTGTGCGCCGGTGGGACTTGATACTTTGAGTCTTATGAGTCATCCAGATGCTCTGATGGCTCCCAGTGCTGCCACGGTGGGATATTGTGCCCACCTTGGACACCACTTCTTCCTCTTCTGAGTCCACCTCTTGATACCTGGCCAGTCGCTGAGCTATGGAGACGGGGACAAAATGTTAGACATCAATGGGGGCAGACTGAATTAATTCAGGATGTTGTAGGTTCCATGAGCCTGTGTCTCAGAGGGCACCCAATACTCACTCTCCAAAGGTAAGGCTATATTTAGTGTTTTGGGGGGAATTAAAATGTTCCTACAGCATTATTACTTGTATTCTCCATGAACTGAGTGGAGCTAATAGAGAGGGAGCTGTCTACATGCAGCAGTAGACCATGAAGTCCTATACAACAGCAAGGTTCACTCTCTTGAGGTTGCAGAGTCTAATTGCATGTAGCCAGGCCTGAGCCCAGCCAGTGAGGCTCTATCCAAGAGGATCTTGACTACATTCCTGAGCCTGAGCCTTGGGGATTAACTGGTTAGTAAGGTCCCCATATTCACATGAGTGCCTGAAAAATGGCATGAAGAAGAGCTCGTGCCACTGTTTTTTTGCCAGTGGCTCTGAACAAATCTTTCCAGGATTTCCAAGTTAGGATGGCTCTTCCAGACATGGGTGAACAATAAGCAACATATTCAGAATTACTCTTTCAAACCAAGTATTTAATCAGAAGTTCAAGTGCAGGCACAGCACTTGGTAGAGATATTAGGGCAGCCTAATATCAGGGGATTCTGATATCCAGAGAAGTGGGTGCCCATGGTATTATTCAGCCATGTGAGCAATGCTTTTCTATTAATCACCAGCCCCCCCTTCGGAGATGAGAAGAACAGGGATAAGGAAGGAGTCACCTGCCCACTGTCATCAGGCTAAGTACTTCTCCATACCAGGATGCCAAACATCCCATCTGTTCTCTGGTGACATACAGCCTAGTGTGTCTGCTGGATTACAAGAAGGAGAAAAGCCTGGGCACATAGCTGTTGTGCCCACTTTCTGGCATTGTGAATTGAATTAGCTCCAGCCTGGAGAGGAGCAACCTATACCTTCAGGCCTCCTACTCCTTCCCTCTGAAGCTGTGGAGCCAGGAAGGAGCTACTTCTGTTGGACTGTGGACTGAGATCTGTTTGTAACTGTAGAGGCCTTGGAGAATCCTACACATAGGCATGCAGCCAGCTAGCTGTAGGTTATTAGGTTAAGAGGTGAGAGAAGAATATGCCCACAGTCTCTGTGGCTAGCTTTGGTATGTGAGCTCTGGCAAACCATGGGCTGAACCAACTGGAGATAATCTGTTTCAGTCCTGGCACTTCTGCACAGCACAAAGATGCATAAAGACGTTTATTCCTCAAATACTTAACTGTTTCCTCTGGAAGTGACAGAACCTGTTAACCTTATGTTTGCATTTGACTTCTGTCAAATCTATGATTCTGTCCCATAAAGTTTTAGATGACAACTTTATTTTTTAATTGTGCTATTAATATTATCTTTTATTGACAAATCATAACTGAACATATTTAGAGGGTACAGATGTTTTGTTTTGACATCGTATAAAATGTGCTATACATACACATGAAACTAATTAATATATCCATTACCTCACCAAGAGGTTACATCAGCATTGATTGAAGGCACTGCTGTGCTAGAGATCTCAAACCTGTTCTTGCCTGTCTGAAACTGAGTCCCAGCTCTACAAGGCTGCTACAAACACAATCCTGGGACTATACTCCAGTGCACAAAACTGAGTAAGTGGGAAGGGAGAGGGGAGGCCAGAGGGTTAGAGTGTGTGGTAGGGACCTGGGAATGAGGTTAGGAGGGGCGACAGGGTAGATAGGAAAAGGCATGGAAAACACCACTAGCAGTTTACTTGGGGTGCACATGAAAAGGTTAAACAGTAGGTAGAGTCCTCTGCTTTCTGTTATATTGTATACAGAGGAAGATAGTGGCCATCAAGACAATTCTTAGATGCTGGAGAGATAGCTCAGTAGCTACAGATCCAGCCACTCACTGCTTCTCCCATTTCACACTCTAGTCTCTTGGCAGTCTGTGCTTTTTTTGTTGTTCTTATTGGAAAGAAGGGAATTGGGGGGGGGGAGGTGCAGGGAGACTCACTCAAATTTTAGCAATTTTTAGATTGCTATTACTCCAGAATTATGACTGAAGCGCAGGCATCTTCATCACTGTATTTTTCTCTTGGCAAGCAGCTTAGGAAGCTTGGTGATTTTGCCTGAGCCTTTCTTCAGCAAGGAGGGAGGCAGCAAAGGATAAGAAAAGGAAAGATAGGAGGCAGGGCTAGAGACTCATTTCTCTCAGGCTCCAACAGACATTGTGTTCCAAGGCTAAGAATGCATCGTAAAGTACACAGTGCCCGTCTGAGAATTTTCAGCTCTAAGAGCTGAAAGATAAATGAGTGACAACAGGAAATCTCTCTGTCCCTCTGTGGTGCAAAGTGAAGCCACTGCAGAAACTAGCACGTCAAGGGTGTGCTGTCTTGCTGCTGTGCTTGCCTGGCAGAAAATGAGCCAAAACAGATGCATATCATTCCAGACACAGCAGCGAGCATGACAATGTCAGCTCATTCTATAAATAGTTCTGGGTTCCCAAGTGATCGAGAAAGATTTATCCTCCCTTTCAGCCAGCAGGCCCTGAACCTTGTGGACTGTTTCTCCTGTATCCTGCCCATACAGATTTGGAGAGAGCAGTTCTCTAATCCAGCCCAGACTGGAGGCCTCTGTCCTCACACTCACCATTGGCATCATGAGAATATTCTATGCCAGACACAGTGCATCTTCGAAAGACCATCTTGTTCTCAGTTAATGTGCCGGTTTTGTCTGAGAAGATGTATTTTATCTGCCCTAAGTCTTCTGTTATGTTCAGAGCTCGGCACTGCAGCTGTGAATCTGTCTCTTCATCATAGAGCTCTATATCTTGGTTAATGAAGTATACTTGGCACACTTTAACAATTTCAATGGAAACATATAAGGAAATTGGAATCAAAACCTAGAAGACAAAGGCACACGGGATGAATGACTATGAGCACCAGAAAGCAGTTTTCCGTTAATACAATCAAATCAAATGACAAATGAGCAAGGAAGCAGGAACTGTACTGTACCTTTAAGAGCTTAAATGGGTTGGCTTAAAGTCACTATTGGAAAAGGATTAAAAGTACTGGCAAAGAGTTTAAACTAGAATAGACTAGGCTGGTGCAATTGCAGAGCGGAAATCCACTCCTATGTCTGGAAGGATAACGATGGCCTGGAGACTAAGTTGTGCTTGAGAGGGGCTAGGAAAGGAAAGAGAGAAGAGAAGAAAACAGGCACAGTCAGAGTCCTCATGAGCAAAGTCACCTCTAACTATAGCAGCACTCTCCCTCATGTTTCCCCTGAGCCCCAGTGACAGGAGCTGTCTATTACCCAAGGATGTGCTCCATAGTCCAGGGGGCAGCCATGGGATGAAAAGAGTTGTTTCAGAGGCTGCTTTTATGTTGCAGTACAATTTCGTGATCTTGTGCAATAGAGAGCAAATGCAAGATGGCTTGAAAAAAATGCAGTATAATTTGATCATTCAAGACCAAATTTCTGGAAATGAATGTTTATTTATAGAGCCACAACACTGAACTAATATTTATGAGCCCAGAATATCATATCCTGACTAACTCGGTTCTCTTGGTAAATTAATTATGTTAATAAGACACCAAATATTATCCTAACTCAAGGCTAGAACAAAATTTACATTTACAAAAAAAAACAACATAAAACAAAAAACAAAACCTAATTTGCAATGTTAAATGATACTGTTTTCCCACTGTAGGAAGGAACCACTTGTGATAAGGCAAGGCTGAATACAGCCTCTGGTTGCTCTGTCCTCACACAGGCTACTGGTGACCATCACTGCCCCTTAGAGCTCTAGGGATGTTTTTACTCTTTAACAGACCTTTCTGGTGCTGCCATTCAGTTACAGATAGAGAGGCATGTGAATGCATATGACTGCTACTGAATACTAATGCTAATATATGCAGCAGCACCAGGATGAATCCTGGGAGAGGGGCTCATCTGCAGAGATGCTGTGACTGAAATAGGTTGGGGTTTTGCTTGTAGCAAAGTATTCAGGTTGGCTGCCTCGATTTCATGGAGAACTACATCAATAGAACAAACTCATGTCAGGATACTGGGTGAGAGGTGAATGTGGATGTCCTCCATTAGTGTATGAAATTTTATGTAGATCTAAATGTTATTCCCAGATTAAGTTTATTTTTTAAAAAGAGACCTGAGGATGTACCTCAGTGGTTAGAGCACTTGCCTAGCATGTATGAGGCTAATAATAATAAATTAGTAATAATTCATAAATAGTAATAGAAAAACAGAGAAACAGTGGGAAAACTCAATCCCCAAAGCATTTATCAGTTAAAGAAAAGCAAAGAAGAGCATCAACTGTAAAGTCACCAAAGAACCTTCAAACAGAATCAAAAAGCAATGTGGATTTGTGATTCTTCAAGATGCAGAATTGATAGAAAATTTCTAGCAAGATTTTTGAGTTCTCGAGAGGAAAGTAAAGTAATTAGCATATAATATTTATTACTGTTACCTGCAGAACTATTATCATTGTCAAAAATGAGTAAACTGCAGCTGTGGCTGGGGATAAAGAGCTGCCATCAGACTCAGGAACATCAAATAGTGCTTTTTTCTCTTGATAGCGCCGAACCCACAATCCATGCCCTGTGCATGTTTAAAGAGAGGCATCATTCATCTGACAGGAAAGAAAGAAAGCTGCTTGGGAAAATTAAGACATTTTTTAAAAAAAACTGTTATGGACATGACATATTCATTCTATCAGCTTCCTTTGCCATAAAAGAAAGCACAGTATATATTATTCCTGGATCCTTCTGCAGGCAGCTGGAAAGAATGCACACTTTGTGTTTTGCTCCCATCGAGAGTTTCTTAAACTATGTATGGCACTACACTTGTGATCATGTTGCTTGGCAGGCTAAGGTAAAAGGATCAAACATTCTCCCCCATGCTAGACAACATAGCGAGAACCACACAACTGCACCCAAGGATTTCCTGTTGATGGTGCTGAATGGCCCCACTGGTCCTGATATAAAACACTGCCTGTGTGCTGGGAGAATGACTTCATCATCCAGGTGCCTCAAAAACAGAGTCATAACGGCCTGCATGAACAAGCATTAGGACCTAAATACTGCCCATGTGGTCCCTTCTTGGAGATTCAACTTTCACATGTTACAGTTTCTAAGAAGTCAAGGGTTATGCATGTTTCTTGCTAAACTAAGACCCACACCTATCTGGTTAGAGAAACCTTTGAGTGTTCTATGTGGCTCTGCTTTACACCTGTCTGGTCCATGCTGACAAGGTAGGGACAAGGTATAAATCAAGTGCTAGAGCCTCAAAACATGCTACTGAAAAGGTTATACAATCCATTGGTCCCCTTCTAAGACCCAAATTGTTGTTTTCTCTTTTGCTAGATAGCCTCATTGCTATATCTATATGTGTTCCTCTCCTGTCATTAGCTTTCATCACTATTGCTGAATCCTCTTTCACTGGACTTATTCCTATGGCTATGATGGACCCATCGTCCCCATCCAAGTAGCCTTCAACTCCAAAAGGAACATTACTCTGCTAGCTCATTCACTTCAGTGTGGCCACACTGATGTTGATGCAGGCATTCCTGGAATCCAAGTAGTGAAAATGGTGCTTTGACCTTAAAGGTGCTGGGTCTAGTGGAGTCAGGATAGCCCCCAAGCTTGCCTGTAGGCTGTGCAGCAGGCTACTTCACTGAGGACTCATCTTGGGAGACTTACCAACCGCTGAAAATAGAGATATACAAACGAGGAGAAGGACACACCAGAGGACATCGCAGTTCATCTGTCTTTCAAGCTGGCTGCGCTTGTAGCGGGGCCCACTATTATTCAGCAGGGCTTTGGTTTCATGTCCTGCAGAGGAGGATGGAGGGTTATGAAATACCAATCTCCTGAAGACAAGGAACCAGGTACAGGATCCTACAGAGCAATTATGCTGGATCTCAGCTCTCCAAGAACCTTGGCCAAAATAGGATTCAGAATGCATTATATAACAACTGTAAAATGAACAGAGAGAAATATTCTAAAGAAAAGGGAAGAATGCTTTGATTGAGTTGTTATTAGAACTTTGTTTTTTTGATACTTTTCTGTTTTCCTAAATTTTAACTTTCCAATTTCCTACAATGGGTATGCACAACTTTTATTATGAGATAGAAATTAGAAAGAAACTTTGGGGAGTACGTGGCACAGTGTGGCAGTAGATGGTCTAAGGTGTCGCCTGTGCCTACCTGCGTAGATGACAATTCCAGCCACAGCTTCTGTGTTTCTGATGGTGCACCCACGAAGCAGCAAGTTTTCCTTGTACAGCCCAGCCTTCTCCCCATCGCTGTGGATGCTGTGGAAGAACATGGAGCAGGGCGTGTCACATGGCTGTACAAGCGCTTTGTTGAAGTACCCAGAAGGCCCCACCATGGCTGTCTGGTTATATCTCCATAGCAGCTCTGAGGAAGCTGCTGCAAATTAGCATAGACGTCCCAAAGCTGCTATTTATCTACTTTGAATGGGATTCATTGGGAACTGACTACAGAAAGTGCCAATTCTGTAGTTGCAGGGCAAACCTGGGAAGCTGACAAAGACAGTCTTGCTGAGTGATAGCTGGTACATCTATCTACTCTACCAAAAATGAGAGTGTCAGTCAGTGCCTTTGGATGTCACAACACACACACACAGAGCTTGAGAAGGGATGGTATGAATTTTGACAGCAGTTTGTGTGTGTATGTGTGTAAGTCTGACTATCTTCAGTGTAAATGTATATGTCAACAAGTGTGTATAGGTACCAACATGGAGGAGACATCTATTACCCTGCTCTATCCTTTTTTGCCTTGTTTCCTTGAGACAGGGTCTGTCATTGAATCCAGAGCTTATCATTTTTCAGCCAAATTGTATGGCCAGCAAATGCAGCTGTCTTTTTGTTTCTGTTCCCAGCTTCTGCTTCCTGTGCTAGTGCCACAGGTATGGACGGCCACACCTTATCTTTACATGGGTGCTGGGAATTTGAACTCAGGTCCTCATGTATACACATTCTTTTAATCACTGAACCCTTTCCTCAAACCCAATTTTGACATCATTTTACATCTATTTTTCATAAAGTTATGAAGATATTAATATATTTAATCTGAGATATATGTAAACTATGAGCATTACAAATTATGTCAGTGCTGTATAGAATCAAAAGTACTATTCAAGTTTAAGCCATTGACTTTAAAACTTGACCTCTTGGTCAAATGACCAGTGCTGTCCAACAGGGTCTGCACTAGCACTACATTGGAGCAGACCCAGGAGCCCAATATACAGGCTACCTTGCCATACCCACCATAGACATCCTTCTCCCCACCCTTATCAAAATGTCTCCTCTTGGCAATTCAGATGAATCTAAAAGTCTTTCATTCCTAACAGCTCCTAGAGTGGTGCACATTAGCTGCAGAAATAAATGTATTTTCATTGAAGAAGAGAAACTATGTAAAATCAAGGCTATAATGCTTGTTGTGCTTAAGTGTATTGTAGTTAATTTAACATAATTCGACACAGTGCCAGTTCTTCTGCAGGGTATGTAGAAAGGGACACTCAAGGGACTATTAAATAAGTCCTATGGCGAAGGCTCACAGCAGGAAACCCAAGACAAAGGTTCAAAGCTGAAGCTAAGCATCAAGAGATTGGGCAGATACACACAAAGACAGATACATACAAAGCCCTACCCCATTACCAGGTAGAGAACTTCAATGTTGTATCTCCCATGTGGATATTTCTTTAGTGACACCTAGACATGAAAAATAACTCCTTTGGGCAGCAGTGGAAAAAAAATAAGGCCACTTTTCTAGAAACAAGATGAACTCAGCAAAAATAAGAATAGTATTTCATATTCAACCTTCTCTGATATCATGTGTAACACTGGCAGTCCTCTATATCTCTGAGCATTGCACCTGCAGATTCAACCAGCTATAAGTAGATGACATTGGGGGGGTGAGGAATTCTCTATAGTTAACAGGTTGATTTTATTTTTCTTGTTATTTCTTAAAAATACAGTACACAATTATTTACACTATATAGTTTTTAAATCATTATTTAGAGTTTACAGGAAGATATGTGTAGTTTATATGAAAACATCATGCCATTTTTTATAAGTGACTTGAATGTCTGAGTTTTGGTATTCATAGTGAAGAGTTCTGTGAATAACCTCCAAGGTATTGAGGATCTAAGAATTGTCTTTCACTCTCTCTGTCTCTGCCTTTCCCTCCCTCCTCTCTCTCTCCCCCTCCCTCCTCTCTCTCTCTCTCTCTCTCTCCCTTTTATGTGTGTGTGTGTGTGTGTGTGTGTGTGTGTGTGTGTGTGTGTGTGTATCATACTAGAGATTAAACAGAGGTCTTCCAAAATGCTAGGCAAGTGCAACTTGAAACTGAGCAACACTCCTGAATCCAACACTTTGCCTTCAAATCAAATCAACTGAGGAGTAAACTCATTATCAGAAGTTGAACCAACCTATATAAGGACCATAGCTACAGGCACAGGCAGCAGATGCAGGTAGCACAGACATACTCCCATGAGAAAGTCCCCATATCAGAAGTAGAAGGAAGACTAGAGAAGAGAATAGGTGGTTCTAGCACTCAGTAATCGGTCTACTACCTTGAACTTCTGAGGTAGAGTGTTCCCATCAGCAGTAGAAGAGACACAGCATGTATCTCAGTTCCAAAGATGCTCAGGAGAGCCCACTAAGCTGCCATTAGCACCTGCTTCTTGATTATAGGCCCAACTACATTGTCCCTAGAAATCGTGCGTTGAAATCTCAATCCCTAGAGCCCCAAGATATGATAGTGTTTATAAGAAAGTAACTAGTTTAAATGTGAGCCTGGGGCATCTCTAATCTGAGTGAGTGACCTTCTAAAAAGGGATTAGGACACAGACACACAGAGAGATGCCAATGGGATAAGACATGGGCACAAGTTGGCCAGCCACAAACCAAGCATAGAAAGATTGAGAGAAATCAACACACTGATACCTTGGCCTTCCAGGCTCCAGAAAGAAGAAATAAACCTCTGTCTTCAATTCTGCCCAAGTGTGGTATTCTGTCCATGGCAACCAAGCACATCCTTTAACATTTAGTCTAGCCTACTTGGAAGTACTCCTCTTGTTCAAGTCCTTAGGCTTCTTGACTCATCTAACCATGCTCTTCTTAATGAACACTTTGGAAGCAAAACCATGAAGAACTGACTGCTTAGATCTAGTGATCCTAGGAAACGGCAGCACTCAAGCAGATAAGTGTCTGCTTCTCTCTCTCAAGAAGCATTGCATCCCTCTAACTCATACGCTGTTGGGAACAGGTCTCATTCATCTGAGTATAGTGTGTGAGGAAAGGTGAGTACTGGCTACCACATACTTGACAAAAGGATAGGCATGGGGGTTAAAAATCATCCAGTTGCATAGACATAAGAGGACAAGGCCTTGATGCTTAGGTAATGCCTACCAAGCCTCCAGTGCAAAGAAGTAGCAACTTTCAAAGGCTTAAAGTCAACTCTTTCTCCAGGGTAGCTAATCTGTACCACTTAGACACCAGGGGTCTTCAATCTGTTCTGCTCTAAGGTAGTTCTATACCAATCTGGCCTTGAGGTCCACTAAGGTATGATGAACTTCTATCTTGCCTTTATATCACCGCAGTGAGAAGACCTCAACATTATACTCCCTGAATTTTATAATCCAAAGCCTTCATTTTTGTTTCTTGTCTGAAGCGCTTCTCCAATTCAGGTTTTACAAACTCTTCTGCAGGAACCTGCAGCCCAGTCTTGCTGCCCTTGTCGTTCCGCATCTCAAGACATGCGTGCAACCTTCTATGCATGCACATGAGCACAGCACTCCTCTGGGAGGAGACTTTGTAGGCTGTGTACTTCCTTAGCTTCCCATGCAGGCTGTCAGCTCTGCAGCGCCTTAGCTCTCTGTAGGCTTCTGTGCTGGGCAGCCATCCATAGAAATGTCCTTCCCTTCTTATGCTGGCTTTGGTGTCAGAGGAGATCCCTCTTATAGTGTGGGCTCAGTTTTACAGCCTTCATGTACACCATCTCTGCTAAACTTCTAGGTCCCCTGGGGAGGAAGGATCCTCCCGTCTTATTACATTCTCTACCCTGTTGTCCCCCCTCAGTAATTGGCAAATGCTGACTACTGCTCTGGCCTCGGCTTTATGTTGGATCTATTGAATGGGAATGTTGGGAGGGAGGGTGAAGGAGAGATGGGAGCACAGGGATTAGGGAGTAAATCTCCTGCACCTCCTTGGCCAGGGAGCACTGACTGACTGTGTCTTTTCACCTCATGTTCACACCTGCTCTTCCTTGAGTCCACGGACCTTGCGGTGGTAACAACACAACTGCTCTTGATTCAGTATCTCTACTGCAACTTCTACGTTCCAAGGTTTCCTCCATCCCTGTGCAGGTAACTGAACTCTTACTTCCACAAATGTAAGAACACCTTCTGCTCCTCTCTGATGGACACAGGCATGAAGGACGAAATGATAACAGTTTGGAACTGCTGAGCCATAGGCAGACTTTCTTTTGGTATAATACATTGTTCGGGTTTCTGTTCATCTAATTCAAATCCATGTGGAAATGACCAAACTGCTTTGTGCTGATGTCCCATTTTCTCAAGGGATGATTATGTGAATGAAAGCACTCAAACATTGATGAGCCTGGCTGATATGATTACAGTTCACCTTAGAGTCCGCTCATGGCCACTGATGCTTGGATACATTTCACACAAATCTCACTCTCAACACCGGCTGGGAGAAGCTAAGGAACTGAAACAGTTCAATTGTCAGTAATGATCCTGCTGCTATATCTCCTGGGATATGGTGCTTTGAATAAGAATAGCTCCCTTAGGCTCATATATTTGAATACTTAGTCCCCACTTGCTGGACTGTTTAAGAGAGCTTAGGAGATGTGACCTGCTTGGAGAAGGTGTGTCACTAGGTGTGGGTTTAGCCCAGTTTCACTTTCTTTCTGTCTCCTGCTTGAGGCTCAGGATGTGAGCTCCTGCTCTAGTGCCTGCCTGCATCCCTGCTGCTACACTCCTCACCATGATGGAAAAGTACTTTTTTTTACTTCTGAGACTGTAAGCAAGTCCCTTATTAAATGCTTTCTCTTATAAGTGCCTTAGTCATGATGCTTCCTCCAGCAATAGTGAATTAACCAAAACAAAAGGTGACAAAAGTCCCTGCATTTAGTCACCAGACTGAGGAGGCTACCCAAGTGAGCAGGCTGCATTCCAAGGGCATCCAGCAGTCACCCTGGTGTTGTGATACTGTACCCAGGTCTATGACATGCAGGCAGGAAATCTCTGTGAATGCGTACTTTGGGGCAAAAGTGGTAACTGAGAGAGCATAGTAATTGGCTACGCTTGTATGGGAAAAATAGGCTTGAGATAAAAAACTTCCCAAGAGATGAAAACAAAACCCTCAATTTTTTTTTTAAATCAACTCAACAGAAAGATATAGCAATTACAAACGGACTCAACATCAAAGCACTCAAATATATAAGCAAATTCAGGGAGATCTGGAGAGAGGAGCAGGGAACTGGCTTTATGATGTGAGATAGATTTTATATTAGAAAAACAACCGGACATCCTATGGCTTTATCTTTTAGACCTCTGGATCATGGTCTCAAAGATTATCACATAAGAGGCTGAGGAAGTGGCTTAGTGGTTAAGCTAGCTTACCACTCTTTTAGAGGACCTGAGTTTGTTTCCCAATACACATGTCCTCCTGCTCAAAGCTGCCTGTAATTCTAGCTTCACGGGCTCTGATGCTTTCTGGGCTCTGTGGATACTCACCCACACATACTCATGAATAATAAAAAAATCACCACATGCTGTGAAGTTGACTGAACATAGAAAAAACAGAGGCTACCTGAGAAAGCTTTCTCTTCATCATGGGAAAGGCAAGGCTTAGGCCTATGCTAGTGAAAGATCTTTGGAAATAGCCCAAAGTGGTGGAGCTTCTATAATTAGGGGTTATTTATAAGGACTAATGTAAGGAACACAGAATACTAAAGTATACTTGAATCATGAAGCACCTGACATTTATCTCTTTCTAATAACCTACACTGCTTTTCTTGTACCACACTATCAACTCATTTAAAGTACAAAGCGCATGCTTATACACCTAGAGCTGTGAAATCACCAGCAAATAATTCAAGAATATTTTCCCTACCCACAATGAAACCCTATACCACAGTCAGTCTTCCCTCTTCTTAGTCCTTTCCCCCAAGCCCTGGTTAACTTCTGATTCCTAGCCTCAATCCTTAGACAGTCCTACATTTCCTATCAGTGGAACCAAACACTGAGGCAAATACTACCTTCTGTATACAATGGCTTGTATATTGCAAGATATTTTACATGGTTCTTTCTCTTGTTTCTCAGGTTAACCTGGGGCTGAATAAGCAGTCATACTACCTACAGAATTAGACCAGAGTGCAGAAATGCAAGGTAATTCCTATGTCAGCTCTTGCAAGGGGATGATGAGGAGCTAAAATTTTGAGTTACATTTTGTAAGTAACAATGACTGTTAGATCCAAATTTGGATTAGCTGGTCCATAAAACAGCACAATCTGCAGGTATGCCTAGCAGTGAGATTGGATGCATACCATGGCTCTCTGGCAAGTAGCTTCTGTCTCATAGACACTGATGGGAGATCACTCTGAGAAGATAACAGGAGCAAGAGCCCCTGAGCCCCTGACCAAGGACAGATTCTGTAGCTGATGTATTTTGTGAGCTAGCCCCCAATACAAGTATCAGAATGAGGTAGGCTGAGGCTTCCTTCTCAGGGAAGAATAAGGAACTCAGCACAATCAGGCCTGCTCCTGGGAAAGGGACACCCCTCAATCCAGATGCCGTCCTGATATCCGCTCACCTGCATCCATAGTCCTCTGTACCATTCCCATGATGACAGTATTAGTCTGGCTAGCTGAAGCAGAGCTTCTCACTCTGTAGTGTCTTGGAGTCTCAGGAAATTCTAGTATGCTGCTGCCTACAGCCCACCTTCAGAGAACCACCGAAAGTGAGCAATGGAGGAGGGGTCCATTTGCCCCAGAGTCCATCCCATGGCCTGCTTAAACTACTGTGCCCAAAAGAGATGCAAAAATCAGAGAGATGGGGGTAAGGATACCGTGGTCTAGGTGGGTGGCACTTAGAGCACCTGTGTCTTTATGTCATGCCTCAGCCAAAGCTTTGTGGAGACAAAGTAGAAAAACTAAGAGGTGACTAATTGGAAAGCCAGGTATGAACTACGTCATACTGTACTGGGTGTTTCTCTCTGTAAATGTGCCTGCCGGGAGGACATTTATGTTGTCATCATAAGAAAAGCTTGAGTTGGTGGAATAAAATCCACAGATGAGGTGTCTTTCACAGTGTCCAGAAGAAAAGGCAGAATTGGGACGCTGAACCATTGAGAGTTAGGTGCTGTGGGTGAGCCACAGGCTAACAAGCCACTCTGTACTCCAGACTTCATATATTCATGCCTTCATATGCCCCTTGCCCTTAACTAAACACATTACTAGTCTAAGTCTTCTCATACTTTGTCTCCTTCTGACAACTGTCTATAGTTCCCAGCCCTTCATCTCAAGCCTTGACCCTTTTCAGGACATACTTCTAGAGTGCTGAGCAACTGACATGTGCTGCTCCATCCTCTGGACACTGGCCTTCCATTTCATTTTCCATGGTGGCCATCACCTTTCCTGGACTCTGCGGAATCCAGAATATCCCTTCCAATGTCTCCATTGTGTCTCCTCCATTGAGTACTGCGCCATGGCGGCATTTCTGTCATATCAAAGATGATGTTCCTAATTTGTAGAGCTAATTTGTCTTTGTTCTTTTCATTTCTCTTCCTATGTTCTTTTCCTCATGGCCTGGCCTCTTCACTGACTAAATACAACATCTAGGCAAAGGGTTTATCTTTATCTCTAGTTCCCACCCTCACCTCAGTCTCTGCTGTGGGTTAAATGTAACATGGTTGTCTTCCAAGGACGCAGGGGTTAGAAACTTGATTGTGTGTGTCAGTGTGTGAGGTACTGGCAACCTCAAAGGGAAGGGAAAGGAGGTTGCTATTAGCCCTTCCATAAGATCTCCCTTCCTGAATAGAGTTCCTACTCATTTATAATTCCATTACAATGCCATTCACTAGGGACACACATGGGTCCGGTTCCTTGCCACAGCGTGAACCAATTTGTACTTTTAGATGTTGAAACTGTTACATAAACATCTTTACATTTACCCAGATTTTACTATCAAATCAGTCATTCTGTTTATGAATTCGCCATCATCTCAAGCTAAGCAAACTTAGAAATTTCCTTCACGACTCCCAGTAGGCAAAGGGAACAGAGCCCAAGGGCTAGGCCAAAAGCCATTGGAAAAGGCTCTACCCTCTATTTTTGACTGAGTTGGCAACATGAAATTGCTTGTTCCCCCTTTACTAGTTATTTAATGTCAAGACTCCTTAAACATCTAGCATCTCCTCTCTGCAGCTAACTTGGTCTCAGGATTCACAGAGGTCCTGGAACTGGTGCTCTGTGTGTGAACTCCTAGAAGCTAGTTAAGCAGGCTAGAAGAAGATAGGTCAGAAGTCAACAAGGACCAGAAAACGTACAGCACACTGGCTGGGTGGTAGTACATTAACACTTTCCTTTAGGAGTTTAGCCTCTTTTGGTTTCTTAAAGGGGCCATCTAACAACTTCCAAGTTCTGAACTTCAGGGCAAGTCCAGAGTGGCTGGTTCATTTCTGGGTCACACGAGTCCACTTCTTCTGTGAAGCTTCTGTTTAGTACCAAATTTGATTGTCCCTGTGCCACAGGCTGCAATGCTGGGTACTACCAGCAAATCAGGAACTCACACAGAGAGAGTTCTTCAATGTGAGGCCCATTTCCAGGAGTCCATTTATGAGGGGAGGCTGCTCTGCACTGGACAGTGGCATCACGGGAATGCTGAGGGAGCTAATTCTTTGGGTTCTGTTCTTATAGAAAGTGTCCAGTGGCAATGCTATGGCAGCCAGAACCTGATATCCTTAGACTTTTATCACCAGCTTCATTCTCCATGAAATAGTTCACACAGCTCCACTCTGCAGTTCAGCAATTCCAGATACATGCTACTCTCAATTCGCTGTTTCTGCTACACTAACATTATCGCTATTAGGAATTTTTCCAAACAAACATTAAGAACAGACTGAATGATATGGTGAGTGACCTCCTCAGCTCTACATACCCCTGACCGAGATTCACCAAGTGTTACTATACTCGGCCACTCTTGGGCCATTTATCCACCTTTGGTCTTTCTGCTTAGGAACAAAGAAGGAGGCTGACCTAATGCACATATAAATCTCTTTTATACTAATTAGAAGAAATAAACATTAAGGCAGTAACTGCTACTGCTATATTGTCAGTGTACTGGCTAAGGCCAATATACAGCAATAATATACTCAATAATATATTGTTCAAGAAGAAATGCATTTCCCAGGTGCTTTCTGCCTGGCCTCAGGCCTCTGACTTCCATTTGTGAGACCATATATAATGGTCATAAGCTTCCTGTCCCTTGTCATGTTCCTCAATCTCTCAGAGGGAAAATCAGTCACTCCTCAATAACACAGTGCCTTTGACAAGTTCCCACTGCTGACAGGATCTTACAAATTACCTTCAAGGTCAACCAAAAAATGATGTATGTGGCAGAGACTATCCAAGAACATGTTAGGAATCTATGTATCTGTGTGCATATGGTTTAAAAAATAAAAATAAAAATAAGAAAGCATGCAAAGATGCATGATACTCACATGTAGCCACGGAACCTACTCAGGTCATTGTTTGGCTTCTCACACTCGATTACACTGGTGAACGTCAGAGGATTGAATTCAGAAACCTGAAATAATAGCACACACACATTAGAACAACCTAGGCTCTGGTCTAAAAGACTCTTGTTCATCTGCTTCACACCCATAGTAGGGAAATCATCCTGGACTTTGGCTAGAATTCTCTACAGAATGCCACACAGCCAGTGCTTAATGCATGTTTTCTCATTTTAATAACAAACAATAACTAATTGTTTTAACTATGAACAGACTTGTGGTTCGTGAGATGAAATGATTAGTTCTAATGCAAAATCAGAGGCTGAGATAACAGAAAAGGAGGCACCAGCAAGGAAAGGGGATGGGTGTGGTTTCCTGAGACCCATAAGGGCCTTTCTACTTCTTCATAGCAATTTAGCGGAGCAATTCCTACTTGAAAATATGAACTTATGCTAAAATCCTATTTGCTCGGTGTGCTCGAAAGATTCTTCATTGACCTTTGCCAGAAAGAATTTAAATGGCCAAGTATGAGCCAAGACCTCGGCGACTTCACTGTGACTATGCTCTAAAAGAAATGACAACTACTGTAAAGGGACTTTTTAGATCTTTCCATTGGTGGAAATGATCGTGCCTCCTCCAAAGAGGTCAGAAGGAGAAGAAGGGGAAAGATAATTAAGGAGAAAAATGGAGTCAACAACTCTAATGAGCCCAGTGGAACCGAAGGATTTGTTTCTTTCTCTTCTTCTTTTTTATTCAATCAGCCTCTGGTCAGAGTCATTAGATTTTCTGTTAAGTGTCACAAAACAAAAAACCATTGAGTTGTCTTTGCTCTTATGCATCACTGGAAAACCAGGTTGAAACATCACAAAAAGGATACAGATAGTGCTGATATCAATCCAGGTCACTAGTATTCCATCACAACAATGCATTACAATGTATCTCCCAATGTATCGCAATATAGCCATAGAGGAAATTACTCAAAAGTCACATATTAATGTTTCCAATTGTGTCCTGTGTACCTTAAGGAGAAATTATCTGGCAATACTAGCCCCAGTGCAATAGCTGATTTTGAAGTACCTAAATTTTCATTTATTTTGAAGTGCTAGGATTTGAACCTCTGGTGTTACAAGGGTGTTCTACCACTGAGCTCTGCCTTTGGGTCATGGAATGCCATTTACAAAGGCTTTTCTTAAAGTCTCTTAGTCATCATACGTCTCTCTCCTTTACTGAAATAGCCTTGCATTCCATTTGCAGAGTCGGGCTCTACTTCAGCTTCTAGTGTTTATTTAAAGCTTTATGAATTATGGTGAAATTAGAGGACTGCTTTTTTTCCCATAGCAGACAGTGGCAGATACAGCATACAAGAGGGATATGAAGGGAGTAGCCTCTAAAGAATGCCAGGATGACTTTTGGCATACAAAGAAGGTATGACTTAAAATATTCCATTTCTGTTTATTATTCATTCTCACTAAGAAAAAAAAAAAGCAATATGCACAGCTTGGAAACAGTAGGACATTCTGTCCCCAGGGCTTCATTACAGCATTTGTAATGCTCTGTCCCAACCATGTGTCTTGGGAAGCACACATGCCCAGGGCACAGAAGTCTCCCTTCATCTGGAACTGGGGAGGACTTTAAAACTGGAGGAATCTTCAGTCTATTACAAGCTGAACTGTCTCCTCTCGTTCACAGAATGCATATGTTGGGGTGATAACCTTCAGGAATATAGAATGTGCTTATGTTTAGAAACAGGCCCTGTCAACAATTAATTAAACTAAATGAGGTCATGAGGCTAGGCCCAAATCAATAGCACTGGTGCCCTTATAATCAAAAACAGATATGACACAGGCACATGGGGTGAGGGTATGGAGAGCAAAGATGAGTCTATAGGGGAAAGATACCCATGGGAGAAGTCTCAGAAGACATCAATCAAACTGTTGATACTTTGAACTCAGACTTTCAGTTTCTAGAACCATGAACGTGTCTGTTGGTTCACCCTGAAGTCTGTGGCTCCAACAAACCACACTGAGGCCACTCCAGTTTCTCATTTAAAATGTCTCTCACCCTGGAGATGGAACTCAGTGGAAGAGCATCTGTCCAGTCTCTGTAAAACCCCAGCATACCTGTCCAGTCTATGTGAGACCCTAGGCGTCTGTCTAGCATATGTGAGACCCTGTGTACAGCCTCTATGAGACCCTGGCACACCTGTGCAGCCTGTGTGAGATCCTAGCACATTTGTCCAAAATATATGAGACCCTAGATGCCTGCATAGCCTCTATGAGACCTTAGCACATCTCTGTATAGCCTGAATGCGACCCTAGCATATCTCCCCAGCTTCTATGAGACCTTACCACATCTCTCCAGACTGTGAGAAACCCCAGGTACCTGTCTAGCCTATAAGAAACCCTAGGTCCCTGTCCAGCATATGTGAGGCCCTAGGTACCTTTTCAGCCTCTGTGGGACCCTAGGTCTCTGTTTAGCGCGTGTAACACACTAGGCACCAGAGTATCTGGGTAATTTTGCCTGTATCTACCTATTCTATTTTTATTTTTTAATTAGTTTTATTAACTTTCAACTTTTTTCTAGGGAGTGGGCCCAATGTCTTGACTACACAAGGAACATGCACTGTCATGAGCCACACCCACAGTTAATATAAATGAATTTTGAAAGTCTCATTGTCTTAGATCAGGGTCAGCATGGTCAACATAGTAACAAATATTTGATAACACAAAAATGTCAGGGGTTGAGCTTGGGCAGTGCTCCTTCAGAACTCTGCTGGGAGAGGTTTTTTGTTTTTAAAAGAATATTTTCAGTTATGTGTCTCTGTTTGGATATGTACTCATGAGTGCAAGTGCTCTGTCATGCCAGAAGAGGGTTTCGGATCCCCTAAAGCTAAAGTTAGAGCCTAAGGTGGGTGCTGGGTACTGAACTTGGGTCTTCTAAAAGAGCAGGACATGATCTAAACTCCTGAGCTATCTCTCCAGCCTCCTCAGTTTTTACACTACTCAGAAGTTAGGATCCTTAAGGGTTTGATCAAGGTCAGAGAGGCCCTGCAATAACTAACGCTGCCTTGGCCTCTGAGATACCCAGTTTCACCAGAGATGGACACTTGATGTTGCCTTAAAATGAGACCATACCATATCTAATACACCAGTAGCTGTGCAGTAGACTCTAAGATTTCTCTAAAAGAAGGATGGTGATCGTGATGGCTGCTCAGTGTTATAGAAGCAGTAATACCTACAAGGGTGATGCTCACATGCACAGACCAGCCTTGAACTGAAGCTGCAGCCTTCAGCAGTTTGGCCACAAGAGGCCAATAGTCTGGGATTCAGTGCAACTGACTATAGGGAAAGCTCCACCATTGTGTAGCTGTTGCTACATAGCTCACTGGCTGTGTAATGTTCCAAGTGCCTGTACTTCTGACAGCTCTGAAGTTTCCGTGCATGAGATAACTCAGGTGGACCTTATTGGTTGCAAAGAAAGAAGTGGCATGGTAATGCAGCTGAGAGTCCTCCTTCCCTTTCCTTGAACTTGCAATTCTGCTAGAAACTTCATCAGTCTATGAAGCAAAGTCATCAAAGTAAGTAATACTCCTTTCTTTCAGAGACACCCAAAGCCCCCAAAGCAGGGTATCTTTCTAATGCTCCATCCACTTCTTTAAAGCAGATGGTTTAAAGTATTCAGGAGGATCAAAACAAGTACTATGGAAATGTGTGCTATTCCTGACAAAGGACATGAGCACCTGCAGATTTTTATATCCTCAGGGTGGAGGTGGGGAATGTTAGAACCAATTCCCAACAGTAAAATGGCATTTCACACTTGCATTAATTAAATTACTCATAATTATTCAATGAATGCAAAGCAGATTTTCTGCATCTTACTACAGTAGCAGTGGCAACCAAAAGGACATTTCCAGTTCATAGAAGTGAAATAGGCTAATCTTTAGGCTTAGCTGATGAGGTTTAGGGACTGCACAGGTACACATTCTGGGGCCCCTCAGGTACAGCACTGCCTACAAGAATCTAGACTAGCTACCAGGTAGAATGAAGAGGGAGACCTCCTGTCAAGGTTGTCTCATGACCCTGGCCCTGGTGAGAAGACATACTGTGTGCAGCACCACCTCCAAGCTAGCCAGAACCACTGTCTACCCCTGCAACAAGCACGTGGAAAACACTTCCATCTGCTGTATCAGGACCTTATCCTGAAAACATCCTTAGTGTCACTTGTCAGAACATTCCTAGGTCAAAAGAAACTCCAGGTCCTTCCTTTACCTCCAGTCTGTATGCCACCTCTGGACATCAGCCCCTAAATGTTTGCTGCCTGGAACAATGTCTCGGCCTGGTTTCCTGTATTATTAGGTCCTACCACTTGCCATAGGCTTGGGCCAGGCTAGCCTGGGCACAGAAGTATTTTTCTGCTATTTCCTAGAAACCAAAACACATTCCAAGACAGTGGTGAGGCTCTGTCAGGGTAACTATCCTGACCACCTTCCCTGTCCTCGTTCCTGACCCAGGATTGGGATAGCTCTCCTTGCATCCTCTCTCTACTAAAATGGATAGCTGCCCTGGTACATAAGCTGCTGTCTTCCCAGGAAGTGTCTTCCCAGGAACTTCTGATAGCAGACAAGTGCCACTGTTTGGAGCTTGCACTATGCCCTCCATCCACCCCAGATACACACACGAACACACACACACAAAGACAGAGACAGAGAAAGAAGAGGAGGGAGAGAGAGAGAGAAGGGAGGAAGGACAAAGAGGGAAGGGAGGAGGGGGAGAACATGTGCATATTAGCCTCCTGCTTCTCTGGGAAAGTCTGAGAAGACATATGTCTCCTTCACTAGACCACAGGTCCCTTGAGAACAAGAAGTCTGTACCCTATGAGCCACCACAGAGCTTGATGCTTAGGGATGGTCAAGAGGTAATGCCTGCTTATTCAAAAAAAAAAAAAAAAAAAAAAAAAGCTCATATATCATACTCTTCTGAATTATCACAAATCTCTGTGGTGGACTCTTTGGGGGTAAAGAGGTAGAACACTTATTGATTGCTGTTTGTAAACAGTAGATAGGTATGGGGAAGGTATGACTGCTAAGAGGGTATGAGAAATTCCCCATAGTTCCTTTTCTTTTACAAGGCCAACCATGTTTCATCTCAAAAAATGTAAGATGATTTCTCCACAGCCTGTAATCTCATTCTATATCTCTTGACAGTGTGTGAAAAACACTGATCTAATTTAAGCAAGCATTTTAACCCAAATTGATGAAGTAATTACCCCATTCTACTTCTGCACTTGGAAAGCAGTCTGTGCTATACATAAGCCTGGCAGTGTTGCAGAATTTCCCAGGAGGCCACTGGGCCAACATTATACTAAATGAGTGGGTGAACCAATGAGTGAGTGAACTTCTTTGCCAGCATTGGTTGGACTAATCAAAACCTTCAACTTGTTAAGGAAGTTATGGGCCCAGTCCACTATGGCTCCTCTGACATGTAGTAGGGAATTCAAACCTGTTTGTTAAATAAGTATGTGTTCAGATAGCATTGCCCTCCCCATTTAAATTAAATTTAATGTACCACAATGCTGTGATGGTGCTATTTAAGGTGCTTCGATTACACTCATGAATACAAGTAACATAGTATATGACAGTTCTATGTGTGTCTCACCATTTTCTGGTATCATCGTTTCCAGGGTATCAAAGCAGATGCCCCAAGAAGAGCATCAGGTCCTTATTCTGGGACAACTTCACACATGTCCATACCATTGGGGGCCTCCAGGAAGCCCAATACATCTGATAGGTATTGAGGACAAGAGTCTGGGTTTTTGCACATTTCTCTTCTAACTGCAAATTTTCTTGTCATAAACCCAATATTAGAGATTCAAGGGACATTTCTTTGAGAGTAGAAAGCCAGCTTTTCCCTCTCTGATTCTGTTCTGCGTGTGGGAGCCGTTCCCTCCCCTCCCTGCCCACCTTTTCGTCCTTTGTTCTCTTGCCTCCTGGCTGGTTCACAGCCCAGAACCCTAGAAGCTCCATTTAGATGGTGGCAAAAATCAAAAGGCTCAGAGTGCCGTGCTGGAGCCTGAATTCTCGAAATCAAAGCCTTTCTTTCCCTCTTGGCCACAAATACTTCATGCTGCTTTAGTGGGCCAGTTGTCAGCAGAACCCCACATTACCTTTTATCAAATGTGTTTAAGTGCATCAAAGACTGATTGTGCATTTAGATAGCAAGTAATGAGTGCTGTTTCACCCAGTCCTGAAATGAGGGCTGTTCTTTAAGATAGCTGGCTTGAAAGAGTCTGTACTTATTCCAGCACGGTGCCGCTGCAGGAAGCATTCTGCAGTGACGCTGCTGAGCTAAACTGCACAGCCAGGGCACAAGTCCAGGCTCTACTCTGCTCTGTCTCACAGCCAATAACTATGTGCCTCTTCCATCACTAACAGTGGCAGGGATGTTAGCAAAGATGGGCTGAGGCCTGTGACCTATGTGTCTTAGGGACCATTGAGCACATTGCCTGGTGAGAGAAAAGGCTATCCTGCTGAGACAGACCTAGAAAACACCTGTGAGGTTGTTTTGTTTGTTTGTTTTCTTTTTTTTTCTTTCTTTTTTTATGAGGCCATAAAGAACTGCATCCCAGAGAATAGCTGAATTGAAAAGAAGATTTCTAGTACCCAGAGACAGAGAGACAGGTACCTAGAGATAGAAAGCAATGGAGGCCTCAGGTTTACTTATTAGAAAGCAGTAGTACATTTCTCTCACAGGTATTTTGAGGAAAGTTAAGATGAGGGATAGAAAAAGACAGGCAGCTAAAGCATTCTTAATCCAATTTGGGGAATGACCACACAGATGGCAGCTGGGATATAACATTCTAAACCACAACCAGATTAGCTCCTCCGTCAGCTTCAAAAGACAGATGAGCACTGCAGGCCTCAGCAATCTAGACCAGTGCTCCAGCTTCACACAAGGACATGCTGGGACTGAATGCTAAAGTCACTTATCCCAAACACCAACTTTAGCAAAAGATGAAGCGGCATCAAGCCAAAAATAAAACAAGGGTAAAGAACTAGAATGAGCAAACCGGCAAAAGGCAACTGGTTGCACCTAGCATTGTGAAAACAAAAGTCACTGATAAAATTTAAGAGTAAAGGCAGTGTTGGCAAGGAAGTGGAGCTATTGGAGCTTTTGGGCATCACAAGTGAGAATAAACAGGAAATTGTTAAAGGCTGAACACAGAATCACACAGGGCAAATGTGTAGACAGAAGCAGGTAAATGACCAGGGTTAGAAGATGGAGAAACGGACAGTTCCTGCCTAGTATTTTTATGAGTTTCTGTTTGAAATGTGATAGATTTTTTTTTAGGGGCAAAATGTGCTAAAACTATATTATACCTGAAAGAAGAGTTTATCATTAAAGTGTACATTTAAAAGGACAATATGGCAAATCATTACATCATTTATGCCACCACAATTCAAGCATGCACACTGGGTGACCTCTCCTCAATGCCAAGTGCCCTTGAGAGTGAGGAGAAAATGGAAGACTTGTGCCCTGCTGGTAGGTTGCAAAATGGCTTAGCCCTTTTAGAAAATTTCCCAACTGATCAAGTTAGTCCACATGTTATTTTCTTTTTGTTAACCCCATACTGTTATTACCTCAAATGTCTATCAACTGCTGAATAAGTCAATACAATATATTTAGACAACTGAACACTATTAGCTATAAAAAAAAAAAAGGCGGGGGGGGGGGACTGTTCATCCACACAATGTAGCCCAATTTCTAATCATACAAACTGAGTGAAAAAAAGCCAGGTCCAAAATTTACAACATGCATTTATACAACTTTCTAGAAAACCCCAGTCTTAGGTGACTTAAAGATCAATAGTTTGGGGACACAGGAAGAAGGGCAGAAAGCGCCTCCCAGCTTTAGTGTGACCGTTGCCTGACTGTTGCGGGGTTTCTCACTTCTGCCAGGGCTCATTTCTGCACCTACACACTTTCACTAAGCACAGTGGGCGACTATGTGTCACCTCACCTCAATAGGACAAGTATAAAGACAAGGAGTTGAAATTGGTAGTGTGTGTGTCTGTGTGTGTGTGTGTGTGTCTGTGTGTGTGTGTGTGTGTGTGTGTGTGTGTGTGTGTTCGAACATGTGTGTTTTTCCTTGGTGGTACACTAGTTCTCCCTTTATTTTTTGAGAAAAACTTTAAGAGGAAGCTATAAAAGCTAGCTAACAGGAGCAGTACTGTCATCTGATCAATGGAGGCTAGCTTCCTCTTATGGAGATTGTGATTTTAGAACATAATTACTTTCCACCTCCACACACTCACAAAGTAAGCAAAATTATCTGCTTAGAGTCCTGATTTAATTTTCCAAAATCTAAAATATGTGTATATATAATATTTTTCTTGTTTCTGTTTTGCCTTTTTTCAAAACAGGGTTTTTTCTGTGTAGCGTTGGCTGTAGTCTTGGAATTCACTCTGTAGACTAAGCTGGGCTCAAACTCAGGGATTCACCTTCCTCTGCCTCTCAAGTGCTTGGATTAAAAGCATTCACTACCACTGCCTGGCTGTGTATATAATTTTTTAATGAAATGATTGTCAGTGGAACTTATTTTATTCCAGCTGATAAATATAGCATCTATTTATTAGGTTCAGGGTATTAGCAACTGGTAAAGCTGACTAACTCCAGATGACAACAAGGTTCTAGTTGGCGGCAACTCCCTTCACTTCAGCTCAGAACTCACTTTTAGGACACTCAAACTTTCCTTGTTTCTACCCACACTGGGTGTGGTGGTTTGAATAGGTTTGGCCCCCATAGAAACATGTGTTTGAATGCTTGGTCCATAGGGAGTGGCACTACTAGGAGATGTGGCCTTGTTAGAGTATGGGTAGCATTGTTGGAATAAATGAGTCATCTGTGAGGGTGGGCTGTGAGGTCTGCTGTGCTCAAGCTCCATCCAATGTGGAAAACAGTCTCCCATTCCCTTCCTGGCTGCCTTCATATCAAGATGTAGGACTCTCTGATCATCTACCTCATGTCTGCCTGCAAGCTACCATCCTTCCTGCTATGATGACAATGGACTAAACTTCTGACACAGTAAGCCAGTCCCAATTAAATGTTCTGTTTTATAAGAGTTGCTCCAATCTGCCTCTCATTGACTCAAACCCTCCCCAACACTCAAGTCATATAAACTCCTCATCTTCCTCTTCTTGTTTCCCACTAGGACCTTAGAATAAACTACTCACAACTAACTACTCACAACTGTACTATATAGTGAACAAAAGCTATGTCCCTTTCAATTACTATAGCAAAACATGGGACACTGGGTAGGAAACTGGAAAGTTCAACATCATAGAACCCACATCTAGTAAGAACCTCCTTGTTCCTTCATAGTATACTAGGGGGCATAATGTTCCAAGACAATCTTCCTCTTCTTATAAAGCCACAAATATCATATGGGAACTCTATTTTATGATTGGATTTAATTCTGATTACCTACCTGAGGCCCCACCAGCATATCAAGTTGAACAGGTTTTCAATAGAACTTTCATGAAAGATATTCAGCTATGGCAAACTGTACCTTAATCTGTCTCTGATTCTGAGGACAGCACAGGCAATATTATTTAACTGATGTAGTACATACAAGGCAACTGGGCCACATAGACCATGTAACTGGCCCCACTTAGGGACAAACAAGACACTAACCCCCTCTCTGTCACCATACCTTTCTCTTCCTTATCTCTCTCATTCCCTTCAGTGTCCCATTGGGAAGTGGAAGAACCCTGGTCTGCTTTATCATGAACCCTGCTGTCTGGTGCTGATCTACCCTTCAGCTACTCTCATCTTTCACCCACAGCCTACAGAAAACACAGTGCTAAGATCAACACTTGAGCCAAACAGGCTTCAGTAACTTTTCCTGCACAAGATGATAAAACAGTGCTCAGTTGACCAGCCACAGGCATTCTTTCGAAATTCCTAACCCTTGTGAGGATTAAAATGAACAAATGAAAGAAACCCTCTTTGTGTTACCATGGGAACAGAATCAGATAGCAAGTCTCCTCAGCCTATACTCTCAATGCTTCCCAGACTTCCATTCACTTTCTATGGGATGAGAGTGGTCCTGGCTTGGTCCTCACAAGGCAGAGAAGGGGTGCTTGAGACCTGCTGAACATAGAGCTAGTGGAGAGTCCTCCTGTCAAACCCACAGCCAACTCCACTAAGTCATGTAGACCAAAGCAAGAAAAAAAAAAAAAACATAAGAAACTGAAGCACAGGAAGGGGAGTTAGAGTTTAAGTTTGAAGACTTCTACTGTACTCAAATGTAAGGTCTATTTTATCCAGAGTCTTAGCATGGAATTCTGATTTTCTATCCCCCCTGGTCATACACGTGTAAGAGTAGGCTCTAGTAATGTGTGACTAGTGGAAACTATTACCTGCACATCCATCCAAGGACCACCAAGGGTATATAAACACAGGTAGAGGCAGCTCAATTATCAGGGGGAAGCAACCAGGGGTAGGCCTTCTGTTGACACTTATTTTAAACCTTATCCTTAACTCTTTCTCCTCTTTCACCTTCATCATGGACATAAAACATTATAAGTGTTTGGGGCCAAAGGTGTTTTTCAGTTGGGATTTCTATTTCTTTTGGGATACTTACATATACATTATGATATATATTGAGGGCAGGCCCAAATATAAAAACAAAATTCATTACATTTTATATATAAGTTATACTCTGAATGCACTTTTATAATTTTTTAAAACATTAATTCTTTTCATGGAACAAAATTTTATAAAACATGATTTCCTATTTATGATGTCAGTGATATCACCAAAAAAGTTTGAGGTTCTGGAAAACTTTTGATTTTTGACTAGGAATTCTCAAGGTGAATACTAGTATTCTGACCTACTAATGGAGGTTGAGTGTGCGTGGACACGGTAGACAGTTTGTCTCTCATGTATAAAGACCAGGATTAGATCCCAAGAATAACAGAACATTGAAAAATAGTTCAACCTAACATGCATAATCTAATTTATAAGGAAATAAACACTCAAGCCTTTTTCAGATTGGGGTACATGACAGGAAAGACTGGAAACCACTGATTAACTGTGAGGGCAAAGGACAAAACAGCCAGACAAATCCAACTGAAACCCCAGGCCTCTCATGCACTGGTCCCCTGACAGTTAGACCCAACTTCCTTGGCTCTGAGGTGGAATGCACACTGAAAGCCGTCTGTGGGGTGAGCACTGACAACAAGATGTCAGGGAGAGCCCCAAATAAGCGTTACAGGGAAGACAGGTTCCTGGGGAAGGTCCAGCCCACGTGGAACAAAGAGAGCAGAACATGCATGAGTGGGGTTTACTAGGACCCAGGGAAAACTCTGCAGAGAGAGGTACTTGGGCCTTCCTTCACTGACAGAGGATCTGATAAGGTGTTCAAACTGGGAAAATCCAACCCTTACTTTGAGTGCCACACCAAAGCCCTTACTGTGTGACTGCAGTTGATACCATCCAGACCCTGGAAAAAAAAGAGTTCACTCTTTTCTCTCACAGCCATTTACAACATTGCAGTAGCACCAAGAGCTCCCGCCAGTCCCAAGGTAGATAGATGTGTTAGTTAGGGTAAACTGTCCACTAGAGAGAGATGGGACTCTGACCATGTCTATGGAGGATTATCTTATTTAATTGAGGTGGGAAGACCTGCCCACTGTGAGTGGCACCATTCCATAGGCAGTAAATCCTGGGTGATTATAGAATATACAAAACAACCTGAGCACTAATATGTACATATGCACTGATTTCTTCTGACTACAGACCTAATGTGACATCCCTGTCATGACAGGTTGTTAACTTGGAATTATGAGCTAAATAAGGTTCTCCCTTAAGTTTCTTTTGCCAGAGTATTTTATTACAGTAGTAGTAGTAAGGCAAGAAATACTGATCACCCCCATAGCCTTCCTACAGAAGGATAGGATAAAATCATTATATTGCAATAACAAACAAGGGTTCAACTGAAATCTTTACCCTTTAGTGTCTGAGTCTCTTCTTTCCTGAGGAAGCTGGACCTATGAATGTAGTGTGCAGAAAGGAGCATGCCTTTGGCTGTGTCTCTCTCACAAGTGAACCTTATATTCTTGTATGTTGCTTTGTAAAAACAGAGCCAGTCACAACCTCCCACCTGCCAGCTGCTAAGGGCAAATTTAGAGCCAGATGGTAAGCACACAGTGATCACAGAGGTTGGAAGGCTGTGATAACTGGGGCACAGGTGCACACTCATTCTCTTTGTTCCTACTTGATAGCATCCATTTGCAAGGTCTTTGCAATTTTTTTCAAAAAATGTACTACATAGTGGGGGAGGGCAGAGGGGTACTCAAGAGATCTTAGGGTCCTACCATGTCCATGGATCTGGGCGAGAACTGACTTGACCAAAACCTTAGAGCCATGTTATAGCCATGTTATAGCCAGGCTTCACTCAGCCCCACGTACTGCCCAGCTCTATTGCTCCTAGCCAGTGTACTATTCTGCCCTTTTCCACTCCCACTGCATTTAGGGTTGGGGTGGGAAGTCTACCAAGATGATAGTGGGCCTCTAAAGGCATCTCTGGCAGAATGGTCCTCCCACCAGAGCCCTCAGGTGGAGTTTCAAAACACCTCTTCCCCTTTAACTTCTCATACCGTTGCCAAGATAAACACCACTGGACACCAATGGCGTGTGTGTGAGGGCTGACTGCATGAGTGAGTTTGAGTGAGTGCCCAAGTTAAACACAGTTGCTATGTGTGTCTGTCCTCCCCAATGAAACTGGACAGAATGCTAGCTGCAGGTTTGTGAACAGGATACAGCAACACAACTAGAGCTTCCTGTTCTAAGGATCCTAGAGCTAGTCCGTCCTGCAGCATCCGCTCTAAGATAGTTCACCCCAGCAGACAGGCTCCTTGTGCTTCAAAGAATACAGTTGCATAGCAAGAGGTTCTTCCTACATGGACCAATTAATAAGCAGCATGAACAAATCATCCCTAAAGACACTTATATAGAAAGCTTTTAAAGCTTAGGTTGAAAGAAAGCATTTCAAAAGCACTTTTTTTTTTTTAAGTATAGTCTGAGAGTGTGTGTGTTTTAAACAAAAGTGTCTTAGTGAATTATGGAAGGAATGGGAAGGCAAGAACAGAGGGGTGGCTATTTCAGTAGTGTCTAGAAAATGAGGCAATAAACATGGAACCCACACCTGTCCAGGAGCTCAAGGTCTCTTGTTTGATGTTCTGGTCTCAGCATATATATATTATAAAAGAAGGCTTTGGTCTGATTTAGTTCTGCCTAACAACTCAAGTCTCTTACCTCAAGCAAAAGGGGTTTGGCCTTTGATTTTTGTTTTTTTCAGTGTCCACTACAGGCCATGACCTTCTACAGTGCTGCTCTAAGAATCTGAGAGAGGGAAGAAACCTTTTAGAGCTATGTGTAGACATGGGCCACGTTAGCCTGCTTCTAGATGCTCCTCCTCCTCCCCCTCCCCCTCCCCCCTCACACCAGCCCTGCTCCGTTAACTTCTCAGACTAGCTAGAGATGAAAGGGAGGAATAAAATGCACAGCAGGGGCCATCTCTTTCTCCACACCACAGCCACATCACCATAAAGTCTGAAGAGCCCCAGGGCATACCATTGTTCAGTGTAGGCTCTCGTACACTATAGGTCTTTTCTATAGCAGATCAGCTACTTCCCATCCTAGTCTGCCCAACTGACAGCTACATCTACCTTTCCTGGATATGTAATGTGCTGTGTACAGGACATATGGAGCACCTCAACCATCTAATCCCCTTCAACCTCAAAAGGTATCCTTATGGACCCTGTCCCACGTGTGTTAGGAGGGAGGCCCAGCTACCACATCTGTCACGGAAGCAAACTCCTGGAGCTCAGGCTCTATTATTCTGCAATCCTGGAGCTCACACTGTGGTTAACTGCAAAGGGCCACAATGCCTCTGCCAAAACCACTAGGAGAACAGCTAGGTTGGGGATCAGAGCTGTCACAATGCATCAACCATAGAAAAGCATTTCAGAAATAATCTAGCGAGGGTTTTATCAATATTCTAAATTAGTACAGACTCCTTTTCAAACCAATGGCCCCTAAGTGAGCCCCACAGTGTTGTATTGTATGTATATATATAGACATTTTGCTCTTCCTCGATTCTTGGCATGTATAGCTTCTCCTTAGGCAGGCTGTTTTCTTTGTGTATGGTAATCAAATAACGTGCCACTTGCTCTGGTCTAGGGAATCCATTCCTCTGTTTCACCAGAGAGCTCAAAGTGTCTCTTTCTAGTGAAATTCTTGAGCCAGAGTTCCAAGGTCAGAACTATTATTTCGACATGACATCCTGGCAGCAGCTGCTGCAAAGCCTGGGCTGAGTGCAGAGACTGAGACTAGATAGCGTCATGTAGCATCTTGGGAAGGCAACTGAAAGAGCCAAGCTGTTGTGTTCAAAGTGCAGGACAGACCAGACACAGCATGCAGCGTGTGCCTGTGAGTGTGTGTGTGTGTGTGTGTGTGTGTGTGTGTGTGTGTGTGTGAAATAACACAGGTAAAAAGCATAAGGCACATGAGGTAGACAATCTCTGGCGCCTCAATGCTGGGTTTGCTGTGTGACTAAAAAGTGAGACCTCTCTAAACCCAGATCCTTGCTTGTAAGACAAAGAAGCAACCACACAGTGCTTCAAGCATGGACCCTTGAGAACCCACAGAAATCTCAGGACATGACCCACCTCACAATAGTGGGTCAAAACTTCTATTCCTGTTTGCTACATGGACTCAATGAGCCTGCTGGGCCCTGCTGGGGATCAGGTTCTGATTCCCCTAGCAGTAGCTCATGTGTACAGGTAAACAGTGGCCACCATTTCAGGGAAAGTGTCCCTGAACACAGGGTCAGTGAGACTCCAGAGGCAGGACCGAGCTTGATGGGGCTTTTCAATGGACTCTCAGAAGAACTGTGCTTGCTATTTTTTTTTATTAACTGTGGGAACAAAGCAAACCAAGGCCAGGCTCTTTTTGTAATGTAAAACAAACACCAACTAGGGAAACACAAGATATCTCTTTCAGTGGAAATTAGTCTTCCTTCAAGGAAATCCTATAATAAAAAGTAGATTTTAGCCAGGGGTTGAAAGGTGTTCTTTCACTATTTCTACAGAAAAAAAACTTGAGAAAAAGATTTTCTGTCTTGGCAACTAATAGCTTGACGTTTAACACATCTCTAAAAACAAACAAACAAACAAATCCATCTAGCACAAGTTTTGAAAATTCTTCCACCATAGATTCTGGCTCCTGCTGATGCCCTTTCATTCACAGATTTTTAGTAATTAGCACAATAATACACTGACAGCTTTCTGGAAGAATGTAGCCATATATTACTGAGCCAAGGTTCTCTTCTACTATTGCTGATTTTTCCAGCCAGAAATTCATCAAGAAAAGGCACTTTCCACCTCTGGGAGCAGAGTGAGCTGGAATGAGCTCTGAGAGTTCTTGGAGATGAGCACTGTGACACTGCACACAGAGTGAAGTTCCCTCTGAAAATACACTCTGATGGTTGAATTGTGCCTCTTTCAAAGTCCTATGCAGAACTACCAAATATGACTGTATACATGGAACAAGCCTTTGAAGATGTAAGTTAAAATGGAGTGTTAGAATAGGCCCTGACCCATTGTGACTATCTCCTTAGAAAGACAGGAGATGAGGTCACAGAGAAAAGAACCTGTGAAGACAGTGAAGAAATGGCTACCCACAAGCAAAGAGAGAAGCTCAGATGGAGTCAACCCTACCAAGCCCTAGGTCTTGATCCCTAACTTCTAGTCTCCAGAACTGAGAGAATAATTCAGGTTTAAGCTCCAGAATGTGTAATTCTTGATTTTAGTAGTCTAAAATATGTGTGTAGGAGACCTTAACTACACTGCCCATGATTAGAACTGTAACAACTCTTAGATCACGTCAGCAGATGTCTCTACTCCTAGACTCCTCCAGACTGAAACTAAAAATGAGCAGAAATGACTGAGCAGTGCTGGGCCCTGTGGTCTAGAAGCTGGGATATGAGCTGAGAGTATCATTCATACCTTCACATAAGGCATCACTTTCTCTTGGCAAGGCACAAGCTGCCTTTCTCCTCCATTACTCAGGATATCTTCTGTTAAGACTTATAAGGTGAGCTTCTATGTGCTTAGTCTATGTTGAAAGAGTTGGCACCACTTAGGTTCCAGAGGACCATAATTTTGGAGAGCCTGGTAGACCTGGGCAGCACAGGGCACTTTTTGCTGTTCCCATCAGAGTATCACTCTAGGAAAACTGTGTCTTCATGGGACAAGAAGAAAAACAACTGCTGGAGGCAATACCATCTCTACCTCAAACTATAACACAGAGCTATACTAATAAAAACAGCATGATACTGGAACAAAAACAGATACATTACTCAGTGAAGTTGAACTGAAGACCTAGAAATCCACACTTATGGACACTTTTTTTTTTTTTTTTAAATAAAGAAGCCAGAAATACACACTGAAAAGAAAACAGCATTTTTAACAAATTGTACTGGTCAAACTGGTTGTCTGCATGTAGAAAAATCCAAATAGAGCCATACTTATCACAAAACTCAACTCCAAATAGATCAAAGACCTCAACATACAGCCAGACATAGTGAATATCAGAGAAGAAAAAAAAGGAGAATAGTCTTGAAGTCATTAGCACAGGAAAAGACTTCCTGAACAGAATTCCATTAGCATATGTACTCAGATCAATGTGTTTATGATACTAAAAAGCTACATACACCAAAGGACACCACCATTCAAAGGTACAGGCTACACATTTTTTACCAATTCCACCTTCTACAGAGGCTCAATTTCCAAAATATATAAAGAACTCAAAAAAAAAAAAAAAAAAAAAAAAAAAAAAAAAAAAAAAAAAAAAAAAAAAAAAAAAAAAAAAAAAAAAAAAAAAAAAAAAAAAAAAAAAAAAAAAAAAAAAAAAAAAAAAAAAAAAAAAAAAAAAAAAAAAAAAAAAAAAACCAAAAACCTGAACGTCAAGAAAACAACCAAATTTAAAAATAGTGTATAGATCGAAACAGAAATCTCAAAAGGAGACATTCAAATGACTGAGAAACACTTAAAGAAATGGTTAACATCCTTGGTCATCAGGAAAGTGTAAATCAAAACACCTTTGAGATTTCATCTTACATTAGACAGAATGGACAAGATCAATATAAGAAATAGCAAGTCATGTAGGCACCAATGTAGAGTAAGGAATTTATTCATCCAAACTTGTACAGCAACTAGGGAACTCAGTCTAGGGGTTCCTTTGGAAGCTGGGAAAGGGTTTACCAGCCATATTACTCTTGAGTATATACTCAAAGGAACTTTCATTCTGTTGCAAAGACACTTGCTCAACCATGGTTTTCTTTTGGTTTTTGTTTTAGTTTTAGTTTAGTTTTTTTTTTTTTTTAACTTTTGTTTTGTTTTGTTTTGTGGATCTCTTCATAATAGCTAGAAACCACAAGAAAACTAAATGTATACCAATAGATGAAAGGATAAATAAATGAGATACATTTATACAAGGGACTATTACACTCACTGTTAAAAAATGAAATCATGAAAATCATGGGTAAATGCATGTTACTAGAAAAATCATCCTGAGTGAGGTAACCCAGACCCAGAAAGACAAATATGATATGCATTCTCCTATATGTATATGTTAGTTGTTAAGTCATTGATAAACACATTAAATCCATATAATCACCGAGGTTAGGTACAGAGTAAGAAAGTAGAGGGGAAGGCTGGATCTTCCTAGGAATAAGAATAGATAGTAAAGGATGGATTTGTAGATGGGGGCGGGGGGTGAAATGGAAAGATCAAATAGGGGGAAGGAGGAAAGAGGGAGCAAGAGAGGAAATACAGAGAGGGATGCTAAAACTAAGGGCCATGTGAGGGCTCATAGAAAAACCTAATATAGTAGAAGCTTCCTAGAGCATATAAATATATAAAGGAGATTTAAATGATATCACCAAATAATAAGGGAGACAGAGCCCAGCTGAACATGTCTCATTACCAAAGGAAGTTACAAGTCTGGACTTGGCTACATCTAATTGAGTTGCTGGTTAATGGAGTCCCATGGGAATCCCCAGACAACCCAGGCCATTGCCATGACTATTTCAGGCTTTCCACAAACTGACAGTAAGGCCCTATTGATGAAGACCTACATAACTCATTGAATATGGAGAAGTTGTGCAGATGCCTGTATAGAGCCTTCACCCTGTGGACTAGTGTGCATGGTACTGGAGGTACTCTGCACACTTCGAAAGGAGAAACATAAACACCAACTCAGGTACAAACCCTTTGATCTAAAATGGTGTCCTGCAACAAGATATACTGGGACAATAGCAATGCAAAGGTTGTGGGACTACTGAACAAATATCTGATTGGATTTAAGGCCCATTCCATAAAACCCATACCCATTGCTACTTTGGTAGCCAAGAACCTGAGAATAACTAGATCGGGGCTCTATGGGAAAAACAAAGGAGCCCAGCAATAAAATGACTGCCAATGACAGTCTGCTATACTCATCCATCAGTGCCTTGTTCAGCCATCAGAGACGCTTTCTCCATTAGCAAATGGGAATGAATAGAGAAACCCACAGCCAGAAAATATGCAGAGAATAAGAGACCTTGAAATCTTCTACACTAAATGGGATGTCTCCAACAAATCTCTCAATAACAAATCTCAAGGCTCAGTGAACTCTTTGGAAAAGGAGGTGGAAAGTGTGTGAGCCAGAGTGAATGGAGAACAAGGAAATATGGCTTTCCAAACACAGCACAAGAGATACACACAAAAACTCAGAGACTGTGGCAGCGTGCACAGGGCCTGCCTGGGTCCTCACCAGATGGGCTCCTAGAGCTGAAAAAAGAAATGTACACATTACTGACCCAAATCTATCTCCAACTATTTGAAAAAAAAATTAGTTTTTCTCAAAGGGAGTCTCACTGAAGAAACAAAACACTCTTAAGGGCAGGCCCCATGCCTAGAAATAGACAGCCAACACAAAATGAATTCAGTGGCATTTTGGGAGGGTCTTTGTCTCATAACGTTGAGACAGAGCATCTTGTAAAAAAATTTTATAAGTACTTTGCATATATAGCTTTGGCTTCCCACTTTATGTTTCCATGGGATTCTTGTGTATGCAAACCTGTGTCTCTGCCTCCTCGTGTGCTTTTTCTTTGGGTCTTCCCCCCCACCTCTGTTTGTTTTGTGCTATCCCAACTTGTTTGTTTTGTTTTAGCTTATTGTATTTTGTTATTGTTCTTTATATGCTTGTTTTCTACCAAGAAACAGCAAGGGTATGAGTCTGGATGGGAGGAAAGATAGGGAGGAACTGGGAGAAGTAGAGGGAAGTAAAACCATAATCTGGATATATTGTATGAAATGTATTGTATTTTCAGTATAAGAAAAAAAAATTAAAATATCAGTGCACTCTTGGGAAAGGGTGCAGCACACAGTCGGTGAAGGGAGTATAGCCAGCACTGCTAAAGGGTGACAGTCTCTTGCCACTTCAGAAGATGTCACATTGTAGATTGTACGTATCCCCTAGATGTTACAGTGGTCTCCTGCGTGATGCCATTGGAACCTGATAGAATCTATAAGACACTGGGCCAATTGGGAGAAGTTACTGGGGAACAATGGGAGGACCACTGACCCCATCCTCTCCCTCTTCTCTTTCTGGCCACAGGTGAGTGAGTTTGTTCAGTCTGTGCACCTACTGCATCTACTCAACTAACAGGTCATGGACTGACCCCTCCTAAATGATGAATCAAATAAGCCTATTTAATCTCGTCAGTTGGTTATCTTAATCATGTGCTTCAGTGAAAGACAAGGAGCCCAGCTAGCCTCAAATTCACTATGGTGCTGAGGATGAGAGTAAACTCCAGGTTCTCTTTCCCACCCCCACTGTTTTATGTTTTGTTTTGTTTTGTTTGAGACAGGGTTTCTCTGTGTATCCCTTGCTGTCCTGGAACTCACTTTATAGACCAGGCTGGCCTCAAACTCAGAAATCCACCTGCCTCTGCCTCCCAAGTGCTGGGAGTAAAGGTGTGCTCCACCACTGCCCAGTGAACAGTCTCATTTTAACCTTAGACTCTGACCCTAAAAAAATCCTGTTCCAGCCTTTCTAAGTGAAATGACAACAGCCCACAGTACATAGGATCTCCTGAGCCAAGACAAAAACACAGGCTTTAGAGTCTACTCTGGAGAACTTCCTGCTTGGTGGTCAAGGCTCCTCGTACTTGATAAAGACCGGATGAGCAAACCAACCAACCATTTGATGTTTTGTCCAAAACAAACGTAGATGTGTAAGCCTTTGAAGTTGACCTAAGTTAGCCTTTCTCACCACACAATGAAAAGCTTACTTTCAGCCCATGTCAGGTGCCACTGATGAAAGTCAGTCATGCCAGGTAAACAAGAACTATTTGTTCTTTTAACTCGAAGACAAAGTTTAAATTCAATATTTTTGCTTAGTTGAATCTTTGGAGTGAAAGTGGGAGGCACATTGAATTACTGATTGTTGATCTCAGGGCTTCATACGCCCTAAATGTCCACTAGTGAAGGAGAGAGACAGAGATGAAGAGACAGACAGAGATGGAGAGACAGACAGAGATAGACATAGATAGAGAGAGACAGAAAGACAAAGACAAAGAGAGAGAATATCTTTAAAGGGCTCTGGGCCAATTCCAGACCTATGGACCTTTCCTTTGATGTTTCCATGTAACTGACTTTGGAGCTTAGGGGAGGACATTTCTCATCAGAGTCAGTGACACCCACATTTCTTGGCCTTTAGTAGGTGAGGAACAGTGGGGAGTAAGGCATTCTGACACATACACTTTTTAGTATGAGTGACTAAAAATTGCTTTACTGAATCTGATGGGCTAGAAAAGTTTAGATGTGTCCCAGTCTCAGATTAGCTAAGATTCTCAAGGGGCCCTTAAGTCACTCTGCAGCACATAAGACATTCATTAGCATAAATAAAGTGGAAGGCTCTGAATTCATCTCACTATTGAATCCCAGATTGATCCTGTCAGTCAGCACGATTCCATCCACACCTGCGTAGGTGACAGCTTTTCTTGAAGTCAATTTCATGCCTTGTAAGGTCTGCTTTGCATCCCCATCCCACAGCTTCCACCCCCTCTACCTGTGGATGGGTGACACTCCAAGACACACTCTCACCACAATGAGAGCTGAAACATAGCTTTCCTCTCGGAGGCCACATGCAAACTAAACAAACCATGTGGAGAAATGCAGAGGTACACTTGTAGACCTCAGAAACAATGGCTATAACTAAAACGCAGTAAGCTGGTCCCAGCTATGTTCTATGGCCATGGAGAAGTTTCTGCCCGTAGGACACTTTGCTCACAAAACAACTGGGAGACAAATGGCAGCAGAAAGGGCCTTTCAACAAAGAGCAGAGTGTTCTTAAGCCCACTCAGCAGTGGATGGAGAATCTGAGCACACTGACCTACAGCCTGCATCCACAGCCGTGTCAATGACAAGTCTGCACGCTCTGTTCCTCAGATCATTATCTGAGAGAGCCACTGTTTCTAGAACACAACATTATCGGTGCAGAAAAGATTATTTACCATTCTGTAAATTTAAAAGTAATACAAGTCAAGTGTGCTGACACATGCCTGTAATTTCAGCACTTAATGAAGGTAAAGCAGGAAGATCACAAGCCTGAAGTTAACCTGAGCTACATAACCAGATCTCTTCTCTAATACTAAAATACAAAAGTACGGCAAATATTTGTGCATACTTTTGTACACACATTCTTGTGTACAGACACATGTAAAAACGTATACACTCACACCCACTTATAAGCAGAAACTTAGTATCAAGTGGGACAGCAGATCCACTTAAGAAAAACCATCAGAACACATACCTTTAGTAAATCAACTGACAAAGAAACCACTCATAGAGGGCTCTTCTCGAACAGAGGCAGCCTCTGGACTGCCCTGCCCTCCTCTTCCCACCATCATCTGAAATTCCAACCCCACCCCCGAGTTTCATGACCCTACTTCTGTTTTATTTCCACCTTCCACCCCATTCACTTCCTTACATAGATGATACAAACGCCCCTAGAAAATGCTTCTAATTTTGATTAATGCAGCTTTGATGCCTAACAGATGCTCTATAAATATTTGTTGAAGTGAGTTAAAATTTGCAAAGTTGTGTATGACTTGTGATGCTTAGAGAATACCTTATTCTGCAGAGCTGTGCATACAGCTATTACTGGTGAGCTAGAACTTCTTCCCTGGGCTTCAGTGGCATTGACACAGCTTCAGGCTAGGCCTGCAGGTCTGTGTGAATGGTAGGTGAAACCCAGAGAAAACCTGAATTCTTCTGACCCTTCCCTGATGGTTCAGACAGTACTTGCTTGTTCCAGCAGTTTTAAATATGGTAGGCAGAGTATCTGCATTTGCCTTATTTATTTCACACTGATAACACAATGAGATGATCATTATTTCATAGAATTCATTGTTTTAGAGTATGTAAAATTTTAGAAATAATGTTTCCTGGATCTCAACAGCAAAGGCATTATAAGAGAATCTAACAAATGTGGTGCACAAATATGATTGTAATTTTTAGCACTGGAATTCTTGGATGCTATCATTAAACTCCAATTTTTAAATGAAACATTTCTCTTTAAGTCAAAAACTCTTAAGTTTCCGTTGACAGAGCTTGGTGATGGAGCCATCTGCCCAGTCTGGATCCTCATCCATATATTAGGTCTGAGTGGGGCATGACCATCACCTCCTACCCATTCTATAGCCCCTCAACCATGTTCAGTTTCATTCAGTCATTGTCATTGAACAAGCACATTTCCACTTCAGGGTGTATGTAGGTCTGCGTGGCTGCAACAGAGAGCTAGCTAGCATCTTAATATTCCTTCTAACATTCAGATTATGTTCAAGCTCCTCTTTCTAGAAACATCCTTGACTGCTGAAGATGGGTACTTTCTCCAGTATTAGGCCCTAACAGAAGCATCAGCTAGTGAACCTCTTTGTTACAGTCTCTCAACAGATGAACACTTCATCTTACATGAATGACAGGGTAAGAGCGGTGCTAAATTCTACATTGTCACTAGAGGGCACTGGTGGGAGGTGGAGGAGTAAATGACTAAATCCAAGCTTAGGGAGTTGGGGGTGGGGGGGTGGGGGGTGGAGAAAGACATTGGGCCACTTCAAGTCACTAGCCATTTTCTCCATGATTTATTTCAGGGTAATACAACTGAAAAACTTCTCTGGGTTAGGCTCAAAGGCTAGGGCTCCGTGGCACAACTGTCTAGAAAGCATCTGCCTGTCTTGATTATGGCTCACTCCAGCTGCCTGGGCTGTCTACCTCAAGAACACATAGAGTGTAGCCTCCCCAGTGACCAGTGATCAGAGGGTCCCGTGGTATCCAAGCTTGGCAGCTCTCTATTTCCTTAAGTTCCAAAAGTACAGTTCCTCATTAGCCCTCCCCACCACCATAGGCTATGGAAGTGCCCTGAGTAGAAGGCTGTGTTTTATCTCAGACCTGATGCTTACAACAGCCATTCCTCTACCCATCAGTCTTATCTCAGATTATGTTTGCTTCCCCTTTTGCCCTGGAGTTTTTTCTCTGCCTGCAGAATACCTGGCCAGTGAGACAAGCATCCTGTGCTCCATTACTACCACAACAAGAACACATAAAAGTCCTTGATAGACTTTGTCTGATGCAATCATGTGTGACTTGTCTCCTGACTGAACTCTGATGACACACTCATCCCCTATGGAAATGGCAAGGTTGTTGGTTATTAAAGAAATACAAACATAAAAATCCCTTCTAATTTAAGTTTTCCTGCAGTCTACTCCTTCCAATTTACTATCTATCAAATGGACAATATATTTCTTTGACTCTTATATGAATCAAGATTAGGTTCATTCTTCATCTTTCTATGACTTAAAAACAAAGAAACAAGCAAGCAAAAACAAACAAATATAGAGAACTTGCCTTGTAATGCTGCTATGAGACACTTGTCAGTTGTTGGGCATTTAAAACCAAAAACTTATAGTTTTTTACTTTCAATAAAGAAAATAAGTACATAAATTTCAGAATTATAGTATGTAAACAGTAATTATGAAAATGAAAAAAACATATCAATATGAAAACCAAAATGTGCATACATCTTGAAGAATTTTGCTGCTGTCCAAGAAACCATTAATTAAAAAGTCAGAGTTATCTAAATTGCTAGTTTGACCTAATTTGACTAGATTATGACTCAGTTTTATTTGCTTCCTCAAGTCTCCCTAGAGTATGATAGAGAACAACCTTCTGTATTAGTTACTTTTCCTGCTGTGACAGGCACATGACAGACAGTAGCTTGAAGGTTTATCTCTGCACTTCCACAGATACAGTCTACCATGGCAGTCATGGCCATCATGATGACAGATATGTGAAGCAGCTTAGTCACACACACGACATCCAGTCAGGAAGTGGAGCATGAGGGATGCTTGTGCTGGGCTTCCTTTCTACTTTCTAGTCAGTCCAGAATCCCAGGCCAGGGATGGTATTAACCACAGTTAAGCTGGGTCTCTCACTTCAGTGAACCACATAATCCCTCACAGACATCCCAAAGATTTGCTTCCATGGAGATTCTCTAGCCCATCAAATTAAAAAGAGTACCCATCATACCAAGTTTGAATCTTAAGCATCCCACTTATATCTGACTTGTTTATAGGAAACATGATGGAGCTACGAAGTGTCACAGTTGTTGCTTGAGAAATAAGAGGGGGTTAGATGAGTTCAGAAGTTGAAGAATAAAAGACACGAAATGAATAAGCTCATTGGAATTAGCTAAGGAGTCAGTCCCATGACCATCCCTGCCACCGTGCTAAACATGGCCACTATACTCTTGGCTCTGCACATCATCATCTTTCCCTCAACTTCAGATACTCACACCTGCTCACTTAGGTCTGCCTCATCCTCTACACACTGCAGTACTTCTGTGCTGCTCTTTGTACCAGGTCCCACGTCTTCCTTCCTCCTGGTGAGACACTGAAAACTGGAAGGGGACTTGTGTCCTTTGCAACTGTCATTGCTGTACAGTGTTATCTCCCCATACATCATCTACTTGTCTCCTGGAGAGGAGGCAGGGGTTTCATGTTCTAGGACACAGAGGCTCAGGTAGAAAAACCTAGGCAAAAGCCTGACTTAGTTCACACAACTACCATCAGAAAGTATAATTATCGGGCAAGGTCAGAAATTGCATGGAAGAGCCCCTAACAAACAGGTTTGGTAGACTTCCTGTCCTGGATGAAAGTGATCCACTTAAATAAATGAATGTGTACTTTTGTCTGGTATGTATATGTGTATGTGTGTGTATGTTTATACATATACATTAAGTTTTTCATGGTTATTTTGTTTTCAATGAAGTCTTCTTACATAGCCCACCTGGGCTTTGAGCTGTCCCTCTCCTGCCTCAGTTTTCATCAGCCCTGATTATAAACATGCACCATTACAATACAGTAATTTTGAAATTTTATGTCTACGGTTTCATAAAATATACTAGGTAGAAAATCAGAGAGGTGTTTTTCTTGTTTTTGCTTCTTAGACAAATATAAGCGGGGAAATTGTGATGGAAACAGGAAAGAGCAGGACACTAAGGCAAAGGTTTGTAATGAAGTGATATCCATGGAGGCAGCTGGCTCAGACATTCCTGCCACAGGTCTCTCTTTGAGGCCTTTGAGCATTAGTCTCTCTTTGAGGCCTTCATCTCGGAGTGTGAAGTGGCATCTCGGCCAGCGATGGCGAATGAAATAAACTGCAAGATATTGCAGAGTGGGAGGCAGGGCTCCTAGACGTCTCTTCAGCAATCCTGATCAAGGAATCACTTCATCCACAATGACTGCTCTACCTGCCTTCAGATCCATAAACTATCAAACAAAGCCAGTTGCTAAAACCAGGCCCCATGGACTGTGTTTCTAAACCACATCTACTAGATAAGTGGGTAGGATGACGCCATGTGGCAGAAGGAATCTCCAATGAGATCTCCTTGAAATGTGGGAGAAGAAATCTCCAAGGACATCTCCTTTGAATGTAGTACTCACTTCCTTTGACTACTTTTCAAAGCATCCTCAGTACACGCAATGGCCAGACCTGAAGGATTGACTCAGACAGGCAATATGAGACAGAGTAGGTATAGTCAGGAAGAGGTTTCCTCACTTCCTTTTAGACACTTCCAGTGTCTGGGGACTTGTGTCTCATGATTTCACCCAGTGTTAGCACTGGATGTCACTGCATAGGCTTAGAAGGGGCAACTCTTAATTAAGAACACATATGGGAAAACCCCTTCAGGATTTCTTAGCTTGTTTGTGGGTAAAACCTCCCATTTCTATTCCTTACTCAACCCCACTCTTAGCTATTGTTTAACACATCAGAGGCAGAGCTCAACTTTGGAAGCCCTGAGGCTGAACAGAACAGGTCCTTTGAAGAGATAATGTTCCCAACCTACATAAGAACAGGGCGTGATTCTGCTATGCTGCCATTTGGTGACCTAGAACAAGGACTCAGTAAATGCTGTTTCAGAATGTACACTCAAAATTCTTCAAAGACTAAATACCATTCTGAGAAACTCATTAAGTGTACACTGGAAATCACAGTCAGAAAAAGCCCTATCCCCACAGGAACAGGTTAAGCATGGGCTTAGGTGGGAAGAAGGACTATCAGACTCTCAGTTACTAGGGAAACTGGTCCATCCCAGTAATAGTGGCTTTCAGAAGAGACAGATGCCTGTGGTGCTCTGAGAATGCAGACCACTTACAAGCTCCGAGAAGCCATGGACCACTTGCCGCCGCTTCAGGTTGGTCTCTCCATCCAGGTTAGCAGTCTCGATGTGGCACAACCCGTCAGGGTCACTGGATGACAGCAGCAAAATGTCCGCAGGTATGATTTCATTGCAGCAAAGACGGACAAAGTCGCCCACTCGGATTTCTTTCCAGTATCGATTCACATACTTCTTTTCTTCCCTAGTAAGAGACTTCGATTAACATGGTTGACAAAATCCAACTATGCTGAATTTGGCCAATGAGTACTTGAGAGTCATTTAAAATTTTTCTACTTTTTTCACTATAAAAAGTTATTTAAAGAAAAAAAAAGCAAAAGCAAAGCTATAAATGCACATCACTCTGTTGAAATGGTCAGAATAGACAGAACTATAGGGACAGATTGTGGAAAGCTACTGTGCTGGAAGGAAGGGAGATGGAGAGTGACTGCTTAATGAGGGAGGAGGGTGCTTTGGGGCTGACAGAATGTTCAGGAGCTAGACAATGATTTTGGGAGCTCAACACTGTGAGCACCATACCATGGGCTTCTTCACTTGAAAGTAGTCAAAATGACTATGCCCAGTCCTGTGCCCCAAAGAAGAGAAATCAAAGATTCCTACAGATCACCTGTGTTCATTGTGGTATGACAACAGCCACCATGTAGAATCAACCCATCCTTCCATTGATGGACAGGCAGACAAATACAGTGCACATACAGTGGAATATTACCCATGAGAAAGCTAGAATGCAGGTGAGCCTTGAAGATGTTGAGCTAGTGAAGTAAGGATTCTAAAAAGGACTATCTCATCCCTCCACTCATAAGGGACCTGAAAATAGGCACATGTACAGAGGAAGAAAGAGTTACCAAAGACTGGGGGAGGAGAAAAACATTTCTTTATGGATATAGTTGCTACCTGGTGAAGGCAAAGTTATGAAAATAGTGATGATGGTTGCCCTGCACAGCTTCATTAATGCTACCAAAGTATACACTTAAAAGTCACAATGGCGGATTTTTGTCATATGTCATTTTTCTTTATTTCAAAAATGTAACTTAATTGTACTGGCAATCTTTATGTTATGTTTATTTACCAGAAATAAAAAAGAACATCATTTAAAAACCTTGAAACTAGAATTATATTGCACCTGTTTAATTGGGTGGTCTTTGAGCTCTTGCATGGCCAGGGAGTGATCTCTGAGCAAAGCCACAAGTCAGTGTCTGGTCTGCAAAATGGACATGAGACCAGGTCCATTCTCCCCACTGACTCAAGAAGAAACGCATGACACCAACTACAGTCACCGACCTCTGTAGCCTTCAGCTATGTCATAGCTCACTATGTCATTCATATGACCACTGGGAAAGCAAACTTCTAATCCAAATGTCACTTTTAACTGGTTCTTGGATGTTATGTATACAGTATAAGGAGCTGGCTGTGAATATTTCCAACTGCCTTAAATTCCACACTGGATTTGAGGAAATCCCCCAAAACTTCAAGGGCTGCCTGCTACAGGTGCCGCCTTCGGATTCTTCTGTTTCCCTTCCCTGTCTCTTGCCTCTCATCTGTCTCAGTCTGGATCACTGTCTCTTGATACAGAAGCTGTGTTGCCCAAGCTGGCCTCAAACTTCTGGATTCAAATGACCCTACCCCAGAAACTCAAGGAGCTGGAACTGCAGGTACACACCACCACTCCTGGGCTCTTCCTCCATTTTACACCTCTATTTTCTTATGTTTTACTACTTCAAGATCTACCAAACCAACTATGCACAAAGTACAGCACTGGCCACTATAAAGTAAGATTTAAATGTAGCTTCTATCCTGGAATATAAACACAAAGAGAGACACAACCACTAGAGAGCATCCTGTGGGCTGTACCAATCAAGCCCATGTAGTTTGATCATACACCCCATACAACAATACATGCTTCCATTTATGTCCAGTGTAATGATATATAGACTTACTATGTTTATCCTAGGGAACTGTATGGCCCACTGATCACACTAATATTCCCTGTGCCCTTCCCCACCCTACCCAGACACGGGTAGCTATGAGATAGCACATAGAAGTGACACTCCATCACCCATCACTCCACCCTTATTTGGTGGGAGAATTAATTGATCAGTGTCCCACCTTTTAGTCACTTAAAATGGGGATTAAATTTCCTTATAATTTTTTGTGGGGTCTGTCTAATTACAGCTCAGACCTACCCAATGGGAAGGGGTGGACAAGGAAACCTTCCCCTAAATGCAGAAGCCTTGGAACCTCCTATATGAGAACAGCTGGCAAGACTCAGAGCAGACAATACAGCTAATCCCTGCTGGCCATAGAAAGTGTGATGAGATCATGTTTGTATGGTGGTTAGCAGCTTATATGTGTGATTTTTATTACACAGCCATAAAACTAACACATGTCATCTCTAACTCCTACACCAAGGCCAGGGCCCTCCAGCCCTTGCTCTCTGCTCTCTCTTCCTCTTACTCCATTTTCTCCCTTCTTCTTGTCCACTCTTCTCTCTCCCAGGCAGCCCCATAGTCTAAATATACCAAGCAGTCAAACAAGAAATATGCCCAGCACATAGGTTTACAATGTCCATGCCTGAGAAAGCATTATGTCATGAAAAGGAAGTGTGCTTCACCAGAGGGTGAAATGACATATAAACAAAGGGACTTGAGAGTGTACAGCTGTGAAGCATGAGCTGGGATGTGGTCACACATCATAAATCATAGTCACTCCAGAGGAATGACAGCCGGCTCTTCTGTTAGCTGGGCACACCACTCAAGATTCAACTAACCTAAAACTGTCAACCCAAGAAAAGTTCAGAGAGCAATTATGAGAGAGAATGTGTGTGTGTGTGTGTGTTTCTTGACACTCATCAACTACCGATGGCTGGAGAAGTCATAGACCCTAGAGCAGTGGTTCTCAACCATCTTAATGCTGGATCTCTTTAATATAGCTCCACATGTTATGGTACCCCCCCAAGCAAAATTGTTTTTGTTGCTTCTTCATAACTATAATTTTGCTAGTGTTATGAAGAATAATGTAAACATGTTTTCTGATAGTCTTAAATGATAACTTCTGTTAAAGGGTCCTTAAACTTTTCCCTCAATGGGGTTGTGACCCAAAGGTTGAAAACCACTGCCCTAGAGTCTAACTTTCTGCCTCTTTTCTAAACCAATTAACTTTCTAACTATTCTAAATACATACTGTTGTACCTATAGATAAGTGTAACTCTAATTCCTCAACAAAAAAGCTTCTTTTTTTACAACAAATGGCGACCATTATAGAGAACAAATGGAGACCATTACAGAATGCATAACTCATCAGACTGCACAGAATAAGTGACTGTGGTATGTTCAGCCCCAACTGATATATTTACAATGCCATCTTTACAGATAAGGCTCAAGACATATTGGAAAGAGAAATATTGGTAGAAATATTATAAGCCAGAAGACTAAGATACGGGCAGCAAAACAGTGTCACCTAGACGTGACAAGGAAGTTGGCATCCATTACATCTTAACAACATGGATGCTTAAACAAGACGTGCATCATGACAACACCAGTGCGCGTGCTGATGAAGATGGGAGAAATCCCACAAGAGCTACAGGCCATCAGTGACGGCTGAAAGAGAAATTCAGCTTTCTCCAATGGCAAGCTCCCTGACAGGTAATCATCTATCAAACAAGCTCCCAACTAGTCATCCCTAAACACATGTACATAGGAACAACACTAAATATACTCAGTGGTTTGTTGCTTTTGTGTGTGTGTGCGCATGCACATACACATAACAATAATGAAGAAGAGATCATGAATTTGAGGGGGTCACAGGAGGAGTTGGTGGAAGAGAAGGAGGAGTGGAAATTAAATAAAAGTAGTACTCATGTATAAAATTCTAAAAAAAAAATAGGTAAGTATAGTAATAAAAATAAGAAACAGAAGAAGATAGGAATAGAATGTCGTATGCTTAATAGAACCAGGACTAAGGCTACAAGCATAAGCAAGTCCTCTCAAGCAAGGTGAATATCCTGTTACCCTCAGAATGGGGTAGAAATGTTGCCTGGTCAGTCAGTCACCAATCATCTGTATCCCTGTGACATCACCTTTCAGTCTCTGTTTGCTCAGCTAGAAAGTGAAGGTGTTAAACAGAAATGAGGGAATCTGTGGTTTCTGTAGTTTTCTTCCAGAGAAAAGTTGTTAACCCTTTATAATCCAGCACATGTTGCCCTCTGTTATCATCTGAACTTTGTCTATCATAGATACTCCAGGGCTGAAGGAATCTGCTATAAGAATTAGGATAATCAATTTCACTTAAAGGAAAAAATAAAACATGCTCTCCCAATTTATTATCTTGATCATTGGTTTGAGCTTGGCTAAAACTACTTTATTTATAGAAATCATGTTTCTAAGACTATTAAAAGCAATGTAGAATTTAAAGTAATTGCTCTATCCAGCTAAAAGCACTTTACTTAGGCCAGGAAATTGATATTACTCCTTTGTGATATAGATATATATATATATATATATATATATATATATATATATATATATATATATTGATTTCCACTTTTATATATATGCTACATATGTATATATAATGATTTCCACTTATATATATATATATATATATATTCTACTTAGGTATATACATATATATATATATATATATATATATATATATATATACACACACACACACACACACACACACACACACACACACACACATAAAGATTTCCACGTAGTATATAATTTTCCTGGCTCTCCAGTGTCTCCATAGTGAGAGGGGTCGCCACTGTACGTTTACTTATCTATCTAAATTAGAGAAGATCTACTTCTAGTATGAAGCATGGAGAAAACTCTAAGAAAAACTGAGAGATGGTTCATCTCCATTGTCGGTAGAACTGAATTTTGAATCACCCAGGAGACACACCTCTGGGAGTGTCAATCAAGACATTTCTAGAGATGATTAACTGATGTGGGAAGACCCTCCTTGGGTGTCACTGGCACCATTTTGTGGACTGTAGTGACAGACCAAATAAAGTGAAAAATTCAGAAAGCAGAACCAGTAAGCACGTCTCTGTACGTCCTGACTGTGGATGCAATGTGACCAGCTGCCACATACCTCTGTTACCACAATAGAGTATACTCTCAAAGGGTTAGCCAAAATCCATCCTTTCTTCCTTCCATTGCTCCTAACAGGTGTGTATTACAGAAATGAGAGAAGTAACTAATACAGAAAATAAAAGTCTATTCTTCTACTTCAATGAATTGCTCTCATTAGGCCATTTGCCCTCCGAAGTAAGGGAATAAAAGGTTTGTTTTGTTTGCTTTGCTTTGTTAGGTGAAATCAGAATCTGGTGTTTCTTACAAATAGTGCCATATTGCTGTTCCATGTACAAAAAGAGTCATTGTAATTGTTTGAATTGTCATTATCCCTGTGTCCAGCATGGTCTCTGAATTTATAAATGTAATGGTTTCATCTCTCTGAGTTTTTCTATGCTACACAGGAAGGTCTAAGAATAAAAAGCATACTCACTTCGGACTTGTTAGTTAGTCCCTCTTCATAACATTGGTACTGCTATCAGCACAAAGTGCCATGAGTTTTTGCATGCTTCTCCACGCTTCTGAGAATGCCCATAAACTTTGCATGGGACTAAAACACCCATGCATGTCTCTTCTGAGATCCTTAGAAGGATGCCGGGGGAAGACAGGCAGAGGAGAGCCTTGATCACAGGGTTAGGGAGTGCTGAGAGGACAGACAGCAGCAGACTAAAACAATGAAAGACCAAAGGCAGGTTCACAGTGAGGCCTAGATTGTAGGTATCTGAAAGGCACGACAGCATCAAAATGAAGCCAAATGGGTGAGGGATATGCCCACATTTGGAAGGCGAGCATAGGATTCCATGGTGCCTACCCATGTCCTGGGTGCACTGAAAGCAAAAGACTAGAATGTTGTGCATTCTGCACACAAACCCTGCCTTATCCTTCTGTGCTGAGAGAATGCAGCTGCGAACAGTCCTGGAATGCGTGTGTGGAATTGCCACATTCTCTAGCTTTTGGAAACTGTAGCTCACAGAGACTCACCCATGAACACAGAGGGTCATCTTTGCAAACATCTGGCCTGCATTCATCTCCCCAGAGACTTACTCAGCACTCAAATATATCAGAGTGTTTAGTCTCTTGAAAGCCTCAACAGTTCTTCAGAAATAGCCTTCTCAGCAAGGGCCACAGACACTGCAGAGGGACCAGTGCTTTTATTTGAGGTCTGCAGCGAACACCAGCTGGTCTAGGTGCTTTACATCACAGTTTCTCTCAGCACTGAGACTCCATCATCTTAGTCCTGGCAGTAATTACAACCAAAACAGTGAACACAGCTCCCTCCACACCACACCAGATGAAGTCACCACACAGTGCGCTCTCCAACCTGAATCTTTGGAAACCCTCTTTTGGTCCTAACAATGATTCTAAAGAGACTGAGCAGTCCATTGTCACAGACACATGTTACTCTGGGATCCGTGATGGCAAAGGAGGTTTGACCTTCAAAGCACATCTAACCTGGAGACCTAAAAAAGGGACATCTCACATAGACTTTGGAAAATGCTAAACAAGAAAATCCACCTCCCCTGCCTATTTGACATTGTACAGCCTGAGACTGGTGCAGTCTGAGAATGTATATTGTTATGCATGCTTAAAAAACAAACAAACAAAGGCAGCTGAAACGAAGCTCCCAGGGCTTGAGAGGCACAGAACAGCAACTCTAGTTCTTTGTGTCAAAACGCCTACACATTTGTAAACAATCAGAGGGACCTCATCCAAGGTCAAAAGACATCAAATTATAGTCTGTGGTACAAATTGGCACATGTGCCCTAAACAGGCCTGAGCAGACTGAGAGATAAGCCTTTATTCCCAGGACCACAGGTGTCCAGGACCATCGGAACTGTGGTTAGAGAGGGACAGTGCTCCACGGTGGCCTTCACTTCCCTCTGGAGTTCTCTCTGAGGTGGAAAGCTGGTTTTTTGTTGTTGATGTTGTTGTTGGTTTTCTCCTGAGTGACAGCTCAGAGCACTGCTTCCTCCTTAGACAAATCCAACCTGACTGCAGAGAAGCCACAGACCTGAGGTGTGTGTACCATGTGGTATGTATTCTCCCATGATTCTCCTACACAGCCGCTGACTTTGGAGTGACAGCTCCCATCTGGCCAGCCTTTTCCTTATGGCCACACAGCCAGGTGCATACACATCCTCCTCTGAGATGTGACTCATCCCTAGAACCAGGCTCTGGGTTCTGAACGCCTCAGCTTCCTGATTTAGAAAAGAGGAGGCTAAGCTAGTTCAGTCTCCCAGCAAGACTGCCCCTTCACACCAGAATTTCCATAACCTTTAACCCCTGCCCTATACATTTTTTTTCTTTTATTCTTTTTTGATTTTTTTATTAGATATTTTCTTAATTTACATTTCAAATGCTATCCCGAAAGTACCCTATACCTCCCCACGCCCTGCTCCCCTACCGACCCACTCCCAATTCTTGGCCCTGGCATTCCCCTATATTGGGGCAGATAAAGTTTGCAATACCAAGGGGCCTCTCTTCCCAATGATGGCCGACTAGGCCATCTTCTGCTACATATGCAGCTGGAGACACAAGCTCTGGGGGTTCTGGTTAGTTCATATTGTTATTCCTCTTATAGTGTTGCAGACCCCTTCAGCTCCTGGGGTACTTTCTCTAGCTTCTCCATTGGGGGCCCTGTGTTCCATCATATAAATGACTATGAGCATCCACTTCTGTATTTGCCAGGCATTGGCATAGCCTCATATTAGACAGTTATATCAGGATCCCTTCAGCAAACTCTTGCTGGCATACGAAATAGTGTCTGGGTTTGGTGACTGATTATGGGATGGATCCCTGGGTGGGGTAGTCTCTGGATAGTCCATCCTTTCATCTTAGCTTACATTGTCTCTGTAACTCCTTTCATGGGTATTTTGTTCCCTATTCTAAGGAGGAATGAAGTATCCACACTTTGGTCTTCATTCTTCTTGATTTTCTTGTGTTTTGCAAATTGTATTGTGGTTATTCTAAGATTCTGTGCTAATATCCGCTTATCAGTAAGTGCATATCTAGTGACTTCTTTTGTGATTGGGTTAACTCACTAAGGATGATATCCTCCAGATACATCCATTTGCCCAAGAATTTCATAAATTAATTGTTTTTAATAGCAGAGTAGTACTCCATTGTGTAAATGTACCAAATTTTCTGTATCCATTCCTTTGTTGAGGGACATCTGGGTTCTTTTCAGCTTCTGGCTATTATAAATAAGGCTGCTATGAACATAGTGAAACATGTGTTCTTATTAACATTTGGAACATCTTCTGGGTACATGCCCATGAGAGGTATTGCTGGATCCTCCGGTAGCACTATGTCGAATTTTCTGAGGAACCAGCAGACTCTTAAATCTGATAGGGGACTAATATCCAATATATACAAAGAGCTCAAGAAGCTGGACTCCAGAAAATCAAATAACCCCATTAAAAATGGGGTACAGAGCTAAACAAAGAATTCTCAACTGAGGAATACCGAGTGGCTGAGAAGCACCTGAAAAAATGTTCAACATCCTTAATCATCAGGGAAATGCAAATCAAAACAACCTTGAGATTCCACCTCACACCAGTCAGAATGGCTAAGATCAAAAATTCAGGTAACAGCAGATGCCGGTGACGATGTGGAGAAAGAGGAACACTCCTCCATTGCTGGTGGGATTGCAAGCTTGCCCTATACACTTTACCCTCTCCTGGCACCTGACAGCTGGACTTCACCTTGCAGGCTGCTTTGTGTGTGACTTTTCCCCAATGATGCCTTTGAAGTAAGTTTTTTTCATTTTAACCAATAAGGTTAGAAACCCCACAAATGATCCAGGAGTTACCTCGTACAGTTGATTTGTGGTATGGAATTAAAACAAAAGCTGGCACACTTTTAAAAAGTGTCTTTGTTTAAGAGAAAGACACTGCCTGCAATTGTTCACAAGATTTCAATGAAATAAAAGAGAGGTAAATCTTCATCATAATCATTAAAATATGACTACATGGTAAGGGTCTTCTCTTGATCCTATTAATAGCAATCTTTGTAACAACAGGCATCTTTTATCTTCTGGTCTCTGTCAGCTTGTATTTCCTGCTAAGACATCCCGCTAAGACATAGTGGGCACATTACCACTAAAGAGATTACATTTATTAAACCAAAAGAACGCAGTTGGCCAAGCATGCCTGGATGTGTCCATGCATCCTGTCTTATAAGCAGTCAGATGTGTTTTATATACTCCAAAGTGCATCATGGCCTGGTAAATTTAAAGGTAAAACATCTAGTAAGGTCCACAGAAGAAGCATCTAAGAAGATGGATAGCACAGGGAGCGGAGCCTGTCACTCAAATCAGCTCCTCTGATGCCTCCCATGCACCCTGAAATGGACTGGATTTATATATATATATATATATATATATATATATATATATATATATATATATATATATATATATAAATTTTTAATTATCTTAAAAGCTAATGACTGCAGAATGTGGGGAGAGGGATAAATGCTTATAAAAAGTCACAGGTAGGTCATAGAGATTGACTGTGAGGAGACAGACCATCAGCAGACATTTCAGAACCTAACAATCCATTACAGGATGTGAAAAGTGCTGCAGAGTTCAGTTCGTCCTGGATGCTGGGCTTTCAGAGATCCACAACCACCAACCACATCAGCAGCAGGCTTCACCTGCCGACCCTGACAAAGTGCAGACCCACTATCTCCAAATCTGCAACCTTAATCTGCTCCCAAATAAAACTGCCTTTGCTCTGTTTCAACCTTGTCTGTGATGTCTTGGTTTACAGAGTCTTGTGAAATAAGTAGTGAGATGGTTTCCTTCTATTGGAATAGGAACTCCTCTTGTGTGATTTGTAGTTCAGATGATGGACAGACAGACAAGTATGTGTATATGTGCATGCGTGCCTGTGTTTACAACATGAAAATGGGAGAAACAAAATAACCAGAGATAAAGAGATGGAGTCCAAAAGAAAAAGAAATTTACACTTTTCAAATTATCTAAATATTTTATATACCCTCATTACTCAACAAACAGGGAAACAGGAAGCCTAGAATAAGAGATAAGAGCTTTAAAGGGTTTCACAGTTTCAACACCACTAACGTTCTGAGCGAGCAATTCTGTTTCACTTCCCACTCTCAGTACTGGATACTGAGCTCAGGATTGACACATACTAAACAGGTATTATACTTCTGAGATATAGCCTCTCTTTCTATTTTTCTTTTTTTTTTTCTTACTTTTGTGACAGGGTCTCGGTAAATTTCCCAGGCTATCTTTGAAACAGCCATATTACTGCCTGGGTCTACCCAGTAGCTGGGAGGCAGGTAGTAGTTGACTGCAGAAAGGTGTCTTCATATCATAGGACAAGGAATAGTACTCTTGCATTCAAAAGATGCCAGCACCCTTCCTCCTAACTGGAGAAGTCAGCTGTAGAAATTGCCAAAAGCCTCCTAGGCATCAGAACTGGCCCTGATTAAGAGGTGTTGCATTGAAGCATCCAAGAAAAATATTCTAGAAAATGAATTATTAAGTAAACATTTACAGGGGCAACATATTTTAAAAATCATGTAGGTGTGAACTCATCATTGAAAGAGAATGGGCAAAATCCGAAGCAGAAACCTGAGCCAAACGTGTTATGTAACACCCAGGACGGCTCTTCCTTCTACCACAGCTCAAACATCTGCTCTTTCAGCACCATGTGCTAACTGACTCAGGAGCTGACAAGAAATCAGAGGCAGTGAAAGATGACGCTGGCGGGTGGCTCTTCTGAACAGAGCCTTCTAAAACTACTAAAAATACCATCGCCTAAACTATCAGCATAAATGTACTTTCTGATCTCACATCGTTAAAAGTTGATCTCACAGAAGTAGGGAAGAGAGAAAAAAAACGGAAAAAAAAGACAACATCAGATGAGGAAGGGATGGGAGCTCAGAGAGGCAGGAAAGAAGCAGTGGACATAAGTCGGTGGGGAGGTTGGAGGAGGAATAGTTTGGTAGATATGTGCTAAATTACAGTTAGACAAGAGAAATGAATGTGGTCTTGTACTGCAAAGCTTTATGACTCTGGATAACAATGACATATACTTCAAGAAAGCTAGGAGAATGGAATGAACTTACACCACCAAGGAGTTATAGATAAAGGCAAAATCCATACGCTCCCTCTGACAGGACGTTACACAATGGTCATTGTCGAAACCCATAATAGGTGCAACTTTGGCAGGCCAATTGAAACTGAGTGAGTAAAATGAAGACAAAAAAAAAAAGCATTTGCTAAATTATTTTCTATTGCATGTGTGCTAAACGCAATACATCATGATGAATGGCAAAGCTGAGCGTGGAAGCACACAGCTACAGTCAGGCAAAGGGGAACTGAGTCTAAGCCCAGCTTAGGCTACAGGACAAAACCGAGCTCAAAAGAAGAAAACAACAAACAAACAAAAATAAAGAAATAAGATAAAATGATGAAAATAATGGGAAACACTGGCTACTCCAAGGTGAAGTCAGAAAGCTCTGTGCAGTGTCCCAGCAGAGCTCAAGCAGACATGTAGCCCCCTGGCTTCTTTGGGAGCAGGCCAACAGGCCAAGTTTCCCAGACAAGAAGAAGACAGACCAAACTATTTAAAGATCACAGTTATGCATGCCAAAGTGACACCGAACACCCATGATAAATGACTTTTTCCTAGGAAATAAACCAGCCCAGGCGAGCAAAAGGATACCTGGACCAAGATTGGAATACAAACTCGGTGAGTCTTAAAACACCTTTGAATGATCATTTCGAAGGTGGTCATTCTTTTGATAGTAAGGAATTTTCAAAAATCCACACTGGTCCTTGGCCTCCACAGGCACTTAGCCAGGACATCACTTGGATACCCAAATCCGTATGACTGTGAGTTCACCTGCACACCTTCTCCTTACTTCTGTTTTGCTTTGTTTTGTTTTTGATCTCTGACCTGTGGGAGCATTTACACATAAACTAGAAACCTTTCTTTGTCTGTTTCCCACTTCTCTCCCTCCCTGTCCCCAACACTTTTCTTGCATTTTGGTGTGAGTTGTGGTGTGACTCACGGCTTTATGTTTGTAGACCATTAAATGCATCTGATGTCTTCGGGAGGAACTCTAGAAACATCTGGGTATGATGGTGTTTTCTAGTTTTCTTGTTTATTTTATTGTGGGGTTAGTACAGAGTATTTTCCTTAACTACATTTAAACATTCAAACCATCTGACCTTCATTTTTATGCTAAAACTTGAGTGAGGGTCTATATTCCTTTTCTTGCTGTGACCAAATATCTGAGAAGAAGTAGTGGTTTCAAAAGGATATGGCCACCATGGTGGAGAAAGGATCTGAAGTATGAGATGTGTGAGGTGGCAAGCCACATCATGTCCACAGTCTGGGTGAAGAGGGAAGGAAAACAGAAAGTGGGGCTGAACTATAACCATTCAGGGTCTGCCCCACAGTAGCCCACTTTCTCCAGGGAGGTTCTACCTAGTAAAGGTTCCAAAAGAGCACCATTAGCTGACACCCAGGTTTTAAACGTACAAACCTACCGAGCACATTTCACTTTCAAACCATAACAGTGCCCAGCATACTTTTCCTGGCCAGCCAGTTCTTTTAACTCTAGTTATTAAATCATCTTTTTGCCCTGTGAATGGAAATGTCCCTCTGTTCCATATAGAATGGTTGGGTTTGTCTATTGCATTCTAATATCCCCCTCTTCCTCCTCCTTCTCCTTTCTTCTTCTTCTTCTTCTTCTTCTTCTTCTTCTTCTTCTTCTTCTTCTTCTTCTTCTTCTTCTTCTTCTTCTTCTTCTTCTTTTCTCCTCCCCCTCCTCCTTCTTCCTCTCTCTCTCTCTCTCTCTCTCTCTCTCTCTCTCTCTCTCTCTCTGTGTGTGTGTGTGTTTTTTCATGTCAACACCATACTTGTCTGACCAGACAAGATATCTGATCAGTTCCACCATTACCCAGGAATAGGGAAGAACTTCAGGCAAACTGACTGAGGTCTCCCCTCCCTCTGGGTAAAAGAAGCCTCAAGGCTGTGCCCTTGAGACTCAGGGCATGTGATGGATGAGCTTCTGCATTGTTTGCTTTGGAATACTTGTTAGTCACACTGATTTCAATATCCGGTGCAAAAAAAAATTGTTCCTTGTCTTTTAAACATCTTGGTAATACAACCTTCCAGGTGGGACCAAACAGCATACATACAGGCTTGATGCTGTTCCTCCCCGAAAGCATTCCTTCCAGTCTATCTACCCCAACCCACAGCATTCTGGGTGTTACCTTCTCCCCACCATCAAGAATCAGACATTATAAAAGCAAACTCTTTCCCACAACAACAAAAAGCTTTCTAAAAATGTCACCAGGGCAACTTTTCCCGGGAACATACTTATTGCAAATGTCCTAAATCATGACAAGCTGTACACTTATCACTCAAGGTCTATAAAGAAACTCTGCTACATCTTGGTGGATGCAGACACTTGAGTAGAAGGGTTGTTACATATGAATGGAATGTGCTACTAATATGCAATTCTTTCTGATCCCACTTGTGGAATAACAAGACATCTCTGTAAATCCCTATGTAGGGCCAAGGAAAATGATACATGGTCTTACTCTTGTTCGCTTCTTAAAATATACTTTGTAGTTGACTGGGGAAGGGGCTGAATATAGTTGGGACTTGGGATGTAATTTCCTCAGGGTACACAGCATCCTAAGTTTCATCCCTAATACTGTAGGAAAACAAATGCAGTTTGGAGGGGTATTGTTGTTACTTTGGTTTTGTTTGTTTGTTTGTTTGTTTGTTTGTTTTAAAATAGAAGTCTTCTGAGTCCTTGTGCAGCTTCCAGTGACTAGGAACTGACCATGGCAGTGAGGGAGTAGAAAGACCCAGACAGAGAGAAAAGCTAGGATTGGCTTGTCTGTGTTCCCTGCTGGACAAACAACAGCACCCTACATGCTTGTTGTGTTTGTTATCTAGAGTTGAACAAGGGATGCAGGGCTATTGCACACAGCAGAACAAGAAGGTAGAGTTATTACATACAGGAGAAACAAAGAAGCCAAGTTAGTATATACGGGAGGATCAAGGAGGCTGGGTTATTACATGAAGGTAGAACACAAAGGGAGGGTTATTACCCACAGAAAAACAAGGAAGCAGAGTTGCTATATACAGCTGGATCAAGAAGGTAGGTTTAGCTAGTCTCAGAAGGAGCAGTCTCTGTGGGGGAGCAGCTTGCATTCCATAAACATCCCAGAGGGATAAGCTATGGTGGACATATTCTGCATGCAATACCCACACATGGACAAGAAGGGACAGCACTGTCATTGTCCTCTGAGTCTCACTGCCAGAAAAAAGGTATTGCCATGTCCTTCATGAGTGTGAGGCTCTGAGAACCTGGACATGGCTATAACCATGTCAACAACACACACTGCCTGGGGACTGCACTCACTCAGGCTTCCTCCTCTCCTTACATAGGAAGAGTCCAACACTGGAACTGTTATACTTATCTCTCAGTAATGTCTTTAGTCCTTTCTGTCACAAGCACCTTCACCACTTCCCCTTCTAGGTGCTTACTGCCCTCCACATTTTTGTGAATATTCTTATGAGGCTTGACTTCACTAGGTGTGAGTTCGATTGTCTGACTCCATACTCTCCCGAAGCAGCCAAGTGCCCTATGTCATGTTACTCTTCCTGCTTATCAGGCTCAGGCGCTGTCTGCTTTCTAACATGGTGCCAGCTCCTTTCCCAAGGCAAGCTGAAGTGGTGTCCCAAGAATAGACAACTACAGCTTCCTTTAGGTCCTTCTGGCAGACTCTGCCATGAAAGCAAAGAGAATCGGGCCAGAGTGGGTTAGGCAGCACCCTTGCCTGTACCTTTCAGAGTAATGGCCCCCTAATCTCTGCAGGCTCTGCTTCTCAGGACTGAAGTCAGGGTTCCCCTGTGCGTGTTTATCCTACAGTCAAGAAATGTGACTAGTGTTGCCCACAAACCTGTATGAAGTCAAGGTCTTTCCCAGAAGCCTAGACACATGGCACCCCTGTATGCAGTAGAAGGAGAACAGTTAGTCCAAACCACCATTTCCCCAATGTCCCTGTTTCCTCCAAATCAGAACTATATGTTAAAGGGCTTGATAACAAGAGACCTCCCTCCCTTCTGCCTTATGAGAAGACTGACAGCCAGAAAGGCAAATGAGCTTTCTTACACACAAAGAGCAGGCTGCGTTTATGATGGAGGTGCTTCCTGAGGCTGCGGCAGTCCCTCACTGAGAGCACCCCTCCAACCCTCCCCAACCAATGCCATTCTAGGTGCTACCTTCTCTCCACAGTGCAGAATTATACATCCTAAAAAGCAACCTCTTTTAGACAGAAAAAAAAAAATCTTTCTAAAAATGCCACCAGAGCAATATCTCCTGGTAATATATTTACAGCAAACGTCCTAAATCATGGCAGCCTACACAATTATGATCACTCTGGGATCGTAAATAAACACAGCATGTCTTGGTGGGTGCAGACACTGGAATAGAAGCGTTGTTACATATGAAATTTAAAAGTGCTACTAGGATGCAATTCCTTCTGATTCCTTCTGATGCCACTTGTGGGGTGACAAGACACCTCTGTGATTTAAGCTTGGAGTTCACCTCCCAGATTTCTTCAGTAAAGTAAGAGCGGTGGCAGCACAGAGAGAAAATGCTCTCATCAATTATATGCAGAGAATAAGCAATGGTACTGGAGTTCACAGCAAATTTTGTTTCCCTCTCTGCTGGTGGCCATGCTCTAAAACTGGAGGCCATGAGCAGAGAACCCCAAGTCGACTACATTGTCCTTACTGTGTTCCTGTGAGCCATGCTAGCCTCCCTCCAAGGATGAAGACCCTGAGAGGCAAAGGAGGTTAATACAACACCCAGCTGTGAGTCATTGACAGCCCCCAAATAAGTTAACTCCCATCTTCTAATTTTAGGTTGTCTGACTGGGAAGAATGCTGAGAAATGCATGATGCTATGCTGTTGTTCTTGCCTATAACTTTGAAAAACTACATTTCCTTTTCCTACACAATTATGAAAAAGTAAGTACTTTAGAAGTGGCTGGGGCATGCAAAGACAAGCCAGGTGTGACGGTACCCACCTGTAATTTTAACTCTCAAGAAACGGGGGATGAAGGATGAGTTCAAAGCCATTCGTCACAGATGGTATTCTCACAGATCTAGCTGTGACGCTGTGTGCATCCACAGCTATGACTGGAACCTGGAGGGCTCGACAGGGGGACTATGGTGCTTTTAAACTTACACAGATGCCTTGAAGATGAGTCACTAGGGAACACTGTCATCCTCCATGGGCACTGTGGGACATAGCCTGTACTAATGGATCAATATAGAGGTGACCCTCACAGTTAGAAAGACATTAGTAGCAGGTAGCAATGCCACACACATCCTGGACAGGTGTGCTCTAACTGAATGCTGTCTGTTTCCTCTGGGACTAACTGGCCAGGCAGAGGGACAATTTGTGGCTGGAGAAGGCAGTGGCAGCAGAAATCTGAGTTCCTACTGGGCAGATTTTCTTCTTCCCGTAAAACACTCCTCCATTGCTGGTAGGATTGCAAGCTGGTACAACCACTCTGGAAATCAGTCTGGAGGTTCCTCAGAAAATTGGACATAGTACTACTGAAAGACCCAGCAATACCTCTACTGGGCATATACCCAGAAGATCTTACAACTGGTAATAAGAACACATGTTCCACTATGTTCATAGCAGCCTTATTTATAATAGCCAGAAGCTGGAAAGAACCCAGATGTCCCTCAACAGAGGAATGGATACAGAAAATATGGTACTTTTACACAGCTATTACAAACAATGAATTTATGAAATTCTTGGGCAAAAGGATGTATCTGGAGGAAGTCATCCTTAGTGAGGTAACCCAGTCACAAAAGAAGTCACTTGATATGCACTCACTGATAAGTGGATATTAGCCCAGAAACTTAGAATACTCAAGATAGAACTTGCAAAACACAAGAAAATCAAGAAGAAGGAAACCAAAGTATGCATACTTCATTCCTTCTTAGAATAGAGAGCAAAACACCCATGAAAGGAGTTATAGAGACAAAGATTGGAGCTAAGATGAAAGGATGGACCATCCAGAGACTACCCCACCTGGGGATCCATCCCATAATCAGCCACCAAATCCAGACACTATTGCATATGCCAGCAAGATTTTGCTGAAAGGACCCTGATATAACTATCTCGAGTGCGGCTATGCCAGTGCCTGGCAAATACAGACAGGGATGCTCACATTCATCTATAGGGTGGAACACAGGGCCCCCAGTGAAGGAGCTAGAGAAATTACCCAAGGAGTTGAAGGGGTCTACAACCTTTTAGGTGGAACAACAATATGAACTAACCAGTACCTCCAGAGCTTATGTCTCTAGCTGCATATGTAGCAGAAGATGGCTTAGTCGGCCATCACTGGGAAGAGATTCCCCTTGGCCTTACAAACTTTATATGCCCCAGTACAGGGGAATGCCAGGGCCAAAAAGTGGGAGTGGGCCAGTGGGGGAGCAGGGTGGGGAGAGGGTATAGGGAACTTTTGAGATAGCATTTGAAATGTAAAGAAAGAAAATATCTAAGAAAATAAAGAGAGAAATAATTCTTCCATTTTTTATGTTTTAGACTTTGAAATGATTAATAACTGTCAATATACATATATGGGCACAATGTGACATTTTGAGATATATATATATATATATATATATATATATATATGCGCAGTGCAATGATCAAGACAAGCTTTTGAACACATCAATCATCACATATCTATGTGAATTTATAGA